>SAYR01056068.1:119347-177637 GCA_004382745.1 Argopecten irradians irradians | reverse complement strand
TCTTAACAACCTATCGATGGATATCTAATAATGTTGGTATCTAAATATTTCAATAAGTATTCCTTTTTTAAGTATTTGTCAATATTTGCAGTAAATTTACTTGATCTATGTTCACAGTGGACGTGTAAATTAAAATAATTAAACAACACAATAAAATGTGATAAGGATATTTTCCTTGAAAGTATATTCTGTCGGTATTTCAGAGGTTGCTTAAAATATTTGCAATATTTTAATGACATCTTTTCTTTGTCAGGAGGAAATCATTTCACTGAAGGTAGGTCTGATGAATTGGATATTGTATTTACTTTATATGTGATATAACAGTTTCTTTATTACGTTTTTTTTAATATTGATCGACGCTTTCCTTAGTAGAAATAATTTAAGAGAAAAAATGCAAAACGATGGTACTGAACAAATGTTATCGAAGTCACTCAGACAAATCGTTGTATTAATGGCTATGTTACAGAGCCGTTACAACAAGTGTTCATGTTAACACTCATTCACTCGATAGACACGTTGGCTGTTAGCTGATGTAGTAGGCTGGTAACTGGTACAGTAGATTAGATTTTAATTGGCATGTAACGCAGGCGCTGATTGGCTGAAGCATCGGCAGCCCGACTGATTCGCCCCCCGACTTACAAGATCGCCGACAACATTGAGAAGTAGGCGGAGCCATCGGATGTTTAATGTTCAAACCCGACTCTGTTGTACAATGTGTTGGATCACGTTGTGTACTATTTTATTATTTTTACAATGTATACAATCAATCGCTGTATTCAAAATTCGTTATTGTTTTGTTTCACTTATTTAGGGATTTTTTTTTGAGGATTTGTTGTTCATAAATTATTGGCCATTTCTCTCGACTTCGGTAAATATTCATACTGTAGCTTATCTACCAACATTCCAATGGTTCAAATTTTGCATCATGTTCATAAATGTGTGAGGTTTATATCTATTTATTCTTCTATCCGTTGTAATGTTACATGTAATATCAAAGCCGAATCTAGCTACGTTGTAGCGGAAAAGGAATCACCTTCTGTCCGACTTTCCCGCTGCAAGCGTTTGGTGTGGAAACCAAATCAGGTACGGCTGACAATAGATTATGTCTTGTCAAAATATATTCCGATCAAATACGGTTTTAACATATACCTGGGTATTAGTACGTGATGTTATTCTAGTTGTAGACGTCGAGGTTGAATGCATAGCCTTAATACTTATAATTTAATTTGATTAATATTTGCGCGACCCTCACAGGTAATGTTCTCGGAGGTTGGTGCATGCGCGGCGGTAGTTTACAAAATGTCGGTTGAATTTAGCCGAGAAATTGTCAACACTTGGATTCAAATGCATCAATCTGATTAAATACTGGTTACAAAGTTAAAAAAAATACCTACGCCTACAGCTGGAATAGCATCCCCTACCAACATCCAGGTATGTGCCTAAGCCGGGTTTTATCGGAATACATTTTGACAATACACGATGGTCGGTCGTACATTGTACCCGATTTGGTTTTCCACACCTTGCGGTAAAGTTATAACTAGTAAGTAGCAGGCGATATCTTTTCCGTACAACTTTGACTGACTTTCCGCTACAACAGTAGCTCTTTCCTTCATGGATATGTACTTCACCGAGTAGCGCTGATTCAGAGTCTATACATGAGGTAATTAAAATGTGTTTTTACATTATAAAGCTTACAATGCCGATCATCTTCAGTACACGTTTCTGATCTTGGTAATCGCCGACAGACGTTTCCGACAGTTTAGCTCTGCCACTTCATTGAAGCGACAACCAATGAGAACCGCGCTTACACAGCTTATTGAATGTCGTTGGCAAACTGACTAGCAACCATGCAAACTGACTAGCTACCAATCAACGGAACCACCTACGTATACTAGACTGGCCGTCACACGTACGCTTATTGTAACGGCGCTGTAATTATACATCGATATTAAAGCTGACAATGCAAGTTAAAATTACTAAAATGATTTTTTTTTTAAATAAGTATACTCTAATTTTAAGAATCGTTTATGAGACATTTCCCGGTTGAGGACAGCCATTTTTGTTTTACATTCCGACGACTCACCGACCCCTATATAAAGCGCGTGAATCGACACACGTGCGTTCATTCATGTACATATACACCTAGCAGTACACAGTATATATCACCTACAAATAGGTAAACAAAACCCTCACCTGTAAAACGATATGGGACTTGTTTTAGCAAGAAAACATGTCAACTCCTCTAAGTTGTCATTTAGATGTTTCTCAAAATAAAAATTCAACGCAAGTGAATAGAAATCCAAACAATAATCCGTCCACATATCTCCACGTATATCATCGTACTCGATACATATACACGTGGCTATAGTACCTGACCCGAACGAGCGACAACTATCAAGGACACACACGTGCCGTTGTACATGTACGTGTAAAACTTAGTGTATATTGAAGTGTTTTACCAGTTCGTATTGGACATATGTTGGGATATAGCTGACAACACATTCATCTATTACTTCAATGAAATATTGTCAGGTGAGTGCAGTGTTTATTTTCAATTTGACATTGTTATTTGCAATATCGGGGCATGTGTATCTGAGACAAGACATGTTAAGAATGAAACACGTGTGTCAAGTGTCCCGTGCTTTATATAGGGGGTTGGCCAGTGAAGGTTACTATGCAGAGCAAAAGAAAATGGCTGCCACTTCCTTAGATACCGCACTGTCATAACTAGGGGATGTCTCAGAAACAATTTTCGAAAAAAAGTGTTTCGTTATCTTTTTTTTTAATTTCAAATGCATGTTTTTAACTTGCATTGTCAGCTTTAAGCATCAACAGTACAAACATTGGCAATTTTCGTTTAACATAGAAGGAGATATGTATCACAACATATGTTAAAATGTCATACAAATATCATATTTAGGATCAATATGAAAAACGTTTAACGTGAAGCTGGGTTTTCTCAGATTGTATAATGAATGAACGTTATCCTCTTCAATCAAACAGTTTATTTATTGCATTTTGCTTTTATTTTTGCTTTCCTTAGGTTAGAATATTGGAGTTGAACAGAAATGCGGTAACTATTTTATTATGATGCTCGATAATAGTTTTATAATGAGATGTTATGTGCTATAATACACATTCTAGTAGAATGGTCGGATCCTGGATAAAATATTAAAAAAAAGGTATAAGTGTGATATAACTTAATACGTTCATACACATGTTATATATAGATGCATCTTTCTTTAACAAGAAATAATTAATGTTATGAAATATCAATCTGTTCTTGAGAAATGTCTAAGTTAACGTTATAATATCAGAAGTGTGCTTTTTCTTTGCAAAACGCATTTTCCTTATGTTTTGTTACATAACTGAAACCTTTTAATAGATACATGATCTATAAAGTTTTAGAATTTTAATCTCTTTTTAACAGTCAAAGGAGAGGAAAGCAAGCCTGATGGTAAGTTAATCATTTCACAAATTGTGCTTTCCGTTATGTAACCAATTGCCATGGATATGCAACGAAGCTCATTACATTGTTAAGGGCCTTTAGGTATTCATTTCCATAAGGAGTTACATAGGAGTGTATCACTCTTAACAACCTATCGATGGATATCTAATAATGTTGGTATCTAGATATTTCAATAAGTATTCCTTTTTTAAGTATTTGCCAATATTTGCAGTAAATATACTTGATTTATGTTCACAGTGGACGTGTAAATTAAAATAATTAAACAACACAATAAAATGTGATAAGGATATTTTCCTTGAAAGTATATTCTGTCGGTATTTCAGAGCTTGCTTAAAATATTTGCAATATTTTAATGACATCTTTTCTTTGTCAGGAGGAAATCATTTCACTGACGGTAGGTATAGACAAATAGGTTTTAAAGCTATCATATTAATCTCAAGTAGGAGTAGATTGATGCTAATATTAGCGAATTAGATATTTTTCAAGCGTAGCATTAATGATAGTTTTGTTTGAATCGTTATTAAAGCTGTTGAAGGTCACCTGACACGAAGTTTCAAGTGACCTATTCTAATCGCCTTTTTCGTCCGTCGTGCGTTGTCCGTCGTGCATCGTGCGTCGTGTGTCTTGTGTCCGTAAACAATTTACATTTTTGACTTCTTCTCCAAAACCGCTGAAGCGATTTGAATGAAATTTTTCACAAACGTTTAAAGACCTAAGGAGAATCAAAATTGTGATATATATGACCCCCACCCTCAGGGGCCTGTGGGAGGGGCTAAAAGGGGGTAAAATTGGCTAAAATTTCAAAAAAAAATTCTTCTCAACTCACCGATGTGGTAGAATCAAATACTCTTCATAGATAGAAATGTCTCAAGGCCCTCTTCAAAAATTGTGAATTTTATGACCCTGGGGTGTCAGGTTTCTCACTGGGGAGGGGGTTAAGTTTACTTTAGTTCATATATGGAAAACACATTTTGAGCATTATTTAGTCAGTTATAATAGGATATTAGTCAAATATTGGCAGAAATATCCCTATGAGATGGCCATTTATTAACAAATTTTCCATGACTGACCATCAGGGGCCTTAGGGGCGGCGCCAAAATGTGTCAAATAGGCCAAAACTTCAAAAATCTTCTTCTGAAATTCTGGAACTCGTAGAATCAAATACTCTTTATAGTTGGAAATGTCTTCAGGTTCTTTACAAAAATTGTGAATAATTTATATGACCCTGGGGTCTCGTGTTTCCTCCTAGGGAGGGGGCATCCTCGATACTCCAGGGGTTCCGATCACTTACGATCTCTACACCCCTGGACTATCTCATAGCAAAACTGGAGGCAACAGAACAGAACTGGTAATTTAGTCCTTTGATGTACATCAAAAGAGCCGTATAACGGTACACTGTGGTTGACTCTGTGGCTTTGAAGTTGGACGTCGCTCTCTGTGTAGTCTTCAAAGGAAATCTTTGCTGGTATGTGATTGGTCAAATGTTTTCCGCTGAACTGCCTTCAATTTCACTATGAGATAGTCCAGGGGTGTAGAATGTGATCGGAACCCCTGGAGTATCGAGGATGGGGAGGGGGTCAAGTTTACTATAGATTATATTGGAAAAACACATTTATGAACATTAATTGCTTGTTTTTCATAGGAAATTAGCCAATCTGGGTTAGAACTATTAGCCTGAGATAGTATTTTAACATCATATCCATATTGGCCCTGGCCGACCCCCAGGGGCCAGAGGACCGGGGCCAAAATGGGTCAAAATGGATAATATTTCACAAATCTTTCTTCTAAGTTCACAGATTTGATGGAACCAATTACTCTTGTAATATATGAACCCATAGATCGTGTAATAAAGAAAAACTTCTTTCATTAAGTTAAAAGAAATCATTGCTATTGGGGATGATTTTTTTATCTGATACATTGAATGAACTATAGAGGGCATTGGCTGCTAGAATCGACATTAACATTGAATAACTTTGTTCTTATTCACATAGTTTGTAAAAATGAAAGTGGTAGTATATTCAAATATTTTTCCTTTAAATCACTCTTTGTATCTAATGAGTCGGATATTTTATATACTTAATATGTGATATAACAGTTTCTTTATCTTTTTTTTAAATTATGACCGATGCCTTCCTTATCAAAAATGATTTACACTTCTCTCTGGGATAAATTTATCATCAGAGAAAATTCAAAACAATGGTACTGTACAAATGTTATCGAATTCACTCAGACGAATTGTTGTATTAGTGACTATATTAGATATACATCGATATTAAGCATCAACAGTACATACATTATTGGCAATTTTTGGTTAACATAAAAGGAGAAATGTATCACAAAAATAATGTTAAAAAGTCTTACTAATACCATATTTAGGATCATTTTAAAATACGTTTTATGTGAAGTTTTGTCTACTCATATTGATAGTTTAATGAATGAACACTATCCCCTTGAATCATTAAATTATTTATTGCATTTTGCTTTTATTTTTCATTCCTTAGCTGGAATTGTTGAAGTTGCACACAAACATGGTAAATATTCTATAATAATGCTCGATAATACTTTTATAATGAGATGTTATGTAATGTTAATACATATTTAGTAGAAAGGTCAGATCTTGGATTAAAACATTTTAAAAATTAGAAATGTGATTGAACTTTACACGTTCATACACATGTAATATTTCGAAGCATCTTTCCTCAACAAGAAAGCATTAATCAATCTGTTCTTGAGAAATATCTAGTGAACCTTATACATGTAATAACAAAATTGGGCTTTTTTTGCAAAATGCATTATCCTTATCGTTTGTTATATAACTAAAACCATTTAAGAGATACCATTAAGTTATATGATTTTAATTTTGTAATTTTAACAGTCAATCGGGAAAAAAGCAAGTTTGAGGGTAAGTTAATCTTTTCACATTTTTTCCGTTATGTAACCCATTACCATGGATATGCAGCGATAAACATTGATAAATGCCTTTAAATATTTATTTCGATAAGGAGTTGGAGATACGTGAGTACCACTCAAAACAACCTTTCGATGGATACCTAATAAATGTTGGTATTCAATTTCAACAAGTTTATTTCAAAATATTATTTGAAAAAGAATCGAACAACAGGCATAGCCTATACAAGTTATCTCCCTAAGTAACAACTATTACTTAGCAAGATATATAAAATATATAAGTTAAGTTACGCAGTGTTGTTTACAATATATAATAATATAAACATATTATAATTATCAGAATAATATTGGTATCTACGTATTTCAACGACAATTCCGTTTTAAAGGTTTTGCCAATATTCTGAATAAAACTATTTGATAACGTTCATTGATATTCTCTGTCGTGATTTCTGTAATTAGTGTTTAAATAAGATATTTTCAAATATTATAAAAGGACACTTTTCTTTAACAGGAGGATATAATTTCACTGAAGGTAGGTTTGTAATATTAGCTATATTGATATCAATTGAGAATAGATCATTGATAATATTAGCGATAAGGTTAAAATTCGCAAAATTAGATTTGCTTCAAAAACTCAGAGCTGCTATCCATCTTGAATTTGTTAAAAAATATGACAAAGATTGAAATATAAGGAATCGTTTACACCGACAATATCGAATATAATTAGTTATTGTGCCTGATACATTACAGATATTTTAATTACTCGTGCGATATAGCAGTTTCCTTTGATATGGTTTCTTACTGCCGACACAATAATACCTTGAACGAATTTGGTTGATCACTACATTAGCGTGCTTTCGCTACAACCTCGCACGCTGTCGCTTCATCCTCGATAACTTAATGACAGTGCGAGTGATTGCTACGCCGCTTGAGGCGTAGCTGTTCGAATCGTATGCAAATCACGCCATCTTGCAGGATAGCCATGTGGCAAGAACGATTGAATCTGACGGATGTTCGGTGTGTTACAAGCATTACCTGTTGAAATAATATAAAAACGAATGACGGAAACTAACCTGAATATGTCCGGGATTTGAGCGCCATCTTCCTAATAAATCGTGGTCACGCAGGGTTTGCCTTTATCGAGATTTTAGTAGAGAACAACCATTCATAGTATATCTATTCTGAAAACCCGAATGACTGTTATAGTTTGGCGGATTTTCCAGCAAATTATCAGTCATTTAATAATATCCAATGATTTCACATAATAGATATACTGTGACAATGAATCAATATAGCTTCATAAGGAATTCATGCCATCTTACAGGATAGTCGTGTAGCAAGAACGCTTGAACAAGCATCGCTTTCTTGAAGTAATATTAAAGCGAATTACGGACACCAACTTGACTTTGTCCGAATTCGGACGCCGTCTTTCTGATAAAGCATGGTACATGTAGCACAGCGCTTGCATCCGTTCAGATTTTAGTGCAGAACAAGCATTCGTGGTAAAATTATTCTAAATAAGTATTTTCTAGAAATTAATCGAGCATTTTAGATGAAATCTGGTTCCATTTACAGATAGAACAAATATATCTGTAGTAGTATACCATGTTCGAGACATTATTTTTATATTTCTTATATAATTTAGACACCATCGTGTAACAATAATAATCAGACAATGCGTACATGCTAATAATGGGACATACTAAAATGCGGAAAGACAGTATATATTAACAGCGGAATGAAAACGGAACATTGAAAAACACAGAAACATATGAGATAAAGTTCAATGTTTTCTTTGCCTCTTCTCTGAGCTTAGCAAGCAATTTCTGCATGAACCCCTTTTTATTTTGTTGGTAGCAAAAGTATTATTAAAACTGTTAATCTGTACTAGACCTGATAGTGGGGGAGGGGGAGGGGAGAGAGATATAGGTTCCCATTTTCGAAACATGTTTTTTTAAGGACCTGTATGATGTCTAGTTTCATTTTATGTTTGTTGCCATTGACAACTAATGTCTTATGGGGGTCATATGGCGGCCATCTTGGATTTCAGTTATCAAAAATGGCCAAAATGACACATTCGTATATATGCTCATAGATATATAACCAGACAACAATCAGAGGCAAATAAACACATTTTTTTATATGATGAAAACATGCTGAATACGATTAAATCATAAAAATGACGTTACGTCTTTTCATTTTTGTGAATTGACGGAAAAACAATTTTCAGCTTTTTTTTCCCGATAAATGTCACAATTTTCATCACAAGTAAAACAAAAATGATGGACAAAACACCTTGTAACAGTCATTTCGAATTGCACTAACCCTTTCATAAACACATGTGTACTATTAAAAGATAGATCGCATCAATGAGGTCGGGAAAAGAGAGGGAACCCTCCCCCGCCCCGAAAAAATTATCAAAAATAGCCAAAATGTCACTTCGTATATACGTCTTCTCCGTTTTGTGAAAAAAATCGAAATTTTCAGCTTTTCCCGTAAAAAGTGTCATAATTTTCAAAAGCAAAATTGATGGACAAAACACCTTGTAACAATCAGTTCGAATTGCACTAACCCTTGTGTAAACACATGTGTATTATAAAAAGATAGATCACATCAATGAGGTGAATAAATTAATACATTAAAACTCCACATATTCTGGCAAAACATTTTGTAACAGTTTTACTGAATTGAACCGACACTTGTCTAAACTTGTGTTTATTTTAAAAGGATTTTATATTTTTAGCAGAACAATCGTGGACATCTCCCTCCAAACACTACTCATAGAGAGAAAAAATCTTATAATTATTATTACATAAATTACATATTCCCTGGTCTATGATTCAGACAGTTCCCAATTACAATTACAAACTGTTCCTTTGGATTTCATCAAGCTGCTTCAGGTCGGCGTAGGATTTCAGCACTCCAGGAAAATAAATGTCCACATCTATTTCGACGATTACCTCATACTCCACCTAGTCTAGGCATCGTTGGAGAGAACGCCCGTCAAGTCCTGAAACATTTGCTCAGAGTCGATTTCATTCCTTCCAGAGAGAAATCCGAAGTTTTTCTTCTCAGGAATTTGTCTTCCTGGGAAACCGTTTCAACACAGATCGGGGTATTGCCCTTCCATCTTTGGAGAAGTTCCGAAAAGGCCAGAGATCTTGCTCTCACCTGCTCTCGACAAGTCATTCGTCCAGCTTTGGTTTCTCAGTTTTCTGGGTAATATCAACTCCTTGGCAGACGTGTCCCCCTAGAGAGACTTCACACCAGACCTTTCTAGATGTTCCTCCTCGCAAAATGAGTGCCTGCCATCATGGAACACCTTTTTCATGGGGAGTTATATCCAAAATTGAAGGAGAATAATTCGAACCAAGTTGTTTTCACAAAAAAGAAATAAATTATTACGGTTAATGGGAACTGCCTGAATTATGGACAAAACATGTGATTAGCCTTTGGATGTTTACTGGATTCGGCAATATATTTTTTTTAATTGTGGGGGAGGGGGGAGGGGGTTATCTTGCTTCTTCTGCTAAAAACATAAATCTATCCCTTTTATAATACATATATGTTTAGACAAGACTCAGTTCAGTTCAGAATAACTGTTACAATGTGTGTTGACAGAATATAGTTTTAATTTATTGGGTTTTTTTTATTTTTTTGTCCATCATTTGTTTTTTTACTTGTGATGAAAATTTTGACATTTATCGATATTTTAGAGAGAAAAAGCTGAAAATTTCATTGTTTTCCCGTCAATTCATAATAATGAAAAGACGTAACGTCATTTTTATGATTTAATCGTATTCATCAAAAAATGTGTTTATTTGCCTCTGATTGGTGTCTGGTTCTCTATCTATGCGCGTATATGCAAATGTGTCATTTTGGCAATTTTTGATAACTGAAAGATGGCCGCCATATGACCCCATGGGACATTAGTTGTCAATGGCAACAAGCATAAAATGAAACTAGACATCATACCGGTCCTAAAAAAACCATGTTTCGAAAAACTGCCAGCGGGGTACATTGGAACCTATTTCTCCTCCCCCACTATGACAAATTATAAAATGGCTTTCAACTTAACAATTAAAATAGCAAAACAATATCGTCATATCATTGTTTACTTTCTATATTCTGTCCAATCAAAGGCTTAAGCTTCAGCGTAGCCCACGTAGCGTTTTGGGAAGCTAATACTTGTGCTATCTCTGCGTCATAAACATATGTGTAAGGCCAATCGGATCTACTCGTCCTTGGAGAAGTGGACGAGGTGTTCCGATTGATGTTCACATGTGATTCTAGGTATAGCAAATTGATCTGTTAAAATTGAGCAGTTAGACCTCGGCACAGTTACATGGTAATCTAATTAATTAAATTACCTTTACTTTGAGATTTGGCTCCATCAAATGACAATTACAATCACAGCACTTTTGGTGAAGTAATTAATTACAAATTCTTTTGGTACCATTTATTTAGTACATCATATAGTAACACAAATACAATATAAATACCAAGTGATAAACATGCATGTATACATTGATGCATTATTATCCTGGAATACTTACTATATCTCATTTTGCTTACAATAAAATTTGTTTCAAAACCAATGAACCTCAGTATTCAAAACATAATTTTCATATATATGTTTTACAATATTTATCAGCTAATCATATTATTGAACATATACGCACGAGTAGCCATAATACAACTTGTACGTGTCCCGGTTTGTGACGCTGGTAGTTCAAAATATTTTGAAACACTTAATAGTTATTAGGTGTTGCCATAACAGCTGTGTACCTGGACAGTCAAATCAACTTACTGGTGACAATAAGACAAGTATGTTGTTTTATGACTGGGCCTTGTGTACCCTGAGTAGTGAGTACAACTCAATCTCAGGGACTAGTATGAATAGGGGGCAAGTTATGAATGGTAAGTAATGAACATGAACTCTTACCTGTACACCCAGCATTATTTTCAAATCAGGTTATGCTTTTAGAAAAGTATGTCATAAAACCTAAATATAACTTTTGATAATTAATAAAATATAATTAATATCTGTTTTATTGTTAAGTTTCCTATACATATGCATGTACATTATATACATGTAGAAAAAAATTAAAGCTAAAAACATATTTTTTTTTATATATATATATTTTTGTAATTTTCATTTCTACAAATAAACAGTAACAAATGCAAAATCTAAGTTATTTCCTTCTCATGATGTATCATATGAGAGTTTATTTTTACTTACATGTATGATTATAGTTTTATAGGTACAACATTATATATACAGTACTAAAAGCATGAATTTAGTGACATATAGTAAGCTTTACTAGTTATGTATTGTTTGATGCTCATCGGTTGCTTCAGTAACTCTCTAAAAACAATTGCATGTAGATGCGACACAAATATTGTAGCCTCCCAAATCATTGTAGATGCCGGTTGTTGTCCTTCAATGACCTTCGGTCTTACATAGGAATGTAATGATATCTAATGTATATGAAGAATTCTTCTTCTGATGAATCAGATGAAATTTATTTGATTGACTTACTAGTATTAACATGTACTTGCTGCATATAAAGCCCAAAATAATGAACATTCAATCAGGAAATTACACCTCAACCAATGCATTGTCCATGGAAATCCATACATTAAAGAGTAAAATGTTACTGAAGGCCATATAATCTCACATATATTTACACGTATACTTATTGCGATTATGAGAACATCCACTCTAAATCTTGTCAAAAAACAACGAATCCATCGTTCATCAATTATGACAAATGAGTGTAATATGTTTCGCCTCATTGCAAAATAATTTGTTACTTATGGAAATTATTACAGATATCCAAAGTGTGATATTTGTTTTGGTAAGGTGTTGTCTGGAAGTGACCACACATCATTTATAATGGTAAGTTCAGTGAAGTTCTTAGAAAATGGAATGCATCTTCAGGCGATCTCATATTAACGTAAACACATATTCTACCCGGAGAATACGATGGCTGGAATAGAAGAATACGTTGGTCATTGTCAAGGCAAAAAAACTGGAGTATAATGTTACGTAGCACTTGAAGATTTCGCCATGTTTCGATACTCAGGTACTGTGAACTAAGGTGTAGGGCGTAACAGTACCACCAGCCAGCACTGTAGAGATACCATCACACACACTGTGACCAAGTTATCGAGAATGTAGCGACAGCGTGCGATGCTGTAGCGACAGTCCACTGATGTAGTTATCTCCTTAGTCAAAACACTTTACACTTCTCTTCAGAAAAAAAACCCAGATCATCCAATGATCGATTTTTTAGTGATGGTACTGTACAAAGGTTACTGACGTTATTGCTTATTGTATCAAATATAATGAATCACTCTGTACCTTTAGTACATCACGTGATAGAATACTGGATTCTGATTGACTACACACATGGCTACTTTTTGCCCGGGCAAGCGGGCACTACTGAAGTGGCGCGAAATTGAACGTGAATGTATTGTGACGTCATCATTACATGACGTCATTATAACGTTGCGCTTCGACCAAGACGTCAAGATGGCGGACAGGATGTTGTGTGCGGGGATGGAAGCAAATGTTGCTTTTCTACAAAAGACAGTTACTCATGCTCTATATTGATATAGTTTTAAATATTTATGAAGCTGAATCCCATTTTATAGAATCATAGATTTCTGCCACAATTCACATGTTTTACTTTTAATGTGACAATGTGGTGTGGAAATGAAAATAGCGTTGCGAGGTGTCGCCAGACGTGCTTCTGTTACGATGACATGAAAACGGGTCTCATGCGAGGGTGATGTACTAAACCAATTATGGCCTGGTTGAGAGGGCACTATTGCCTCATAGTATTGTCTCTCGACAATACTATGAGGCAATAGTGCCCTCTCAACCGGGCCATAATAGATAAATAGATCGTTGATATCCAAAATAATCACACTTTGGTCTCTAATAATGAATGTTTTGCCAATGCGATACATGCGTTGTCTGCACCGTCATATCACCTTCAAGGCTGATTTCACTTTATGACGTCATAATTTAATATCAGCCCGGTTCGATATCAAATTATGACGTCAAAACTTGATATCAGCCCGGGCTGTTATCACGTCAATCTGTTTTTACCATCCGGATATTAGCGTTACCGCTTGGAGTCGGTTTCCAGTGCGGAAGATAAGTTGGACGGCGGATGAAATTTTCAAAAAAGATCGGATGAACGTATTGAGAAAGATATGAGAGATCAAAAATAGTCTGTTTCATGATGATTTGACTGAAATTTTTTTCTTAGGTTGGATCAGGTCGAAACGAGTTATGTTGCCGAATACGAACCATCGCTATTCATATTTATAACACATAAAGAAAGCATTATAAAACCAACGAATTGCTTCTATCAACAAGACATTGGACTGTTTAATTGGTTACTTTTCCCAACGAATTCTTAATTCATGTCAGTTGTAAAGCTGATCATTCACCAGGATCTTGTTAGTTTTGCTTAAAATTCATTTTAAAAATCGTCCATTTAATCGGTGATTATTTATTTGTAAAACATATACATGTATATATGTAATGAAACGATTCCCACTTTCTCAACATTCATCACGATACATTTATTATTTTATTCAAAAGGAATAAATGAGTCCTATACCGGTATACATTTACTTGTTTTGGTGATGGTAGATTATTCGTTCGTGGTTCGTCGGTTGTCCGTCCGTCCATCTGTTAACAGTACTTGTTACCGCCATTTCTCAGAAAGTAATGGAGGGATCTGTCTCAAATTTCCATATATAGGTTCAAATAGGCAGCCATTTTGGATATTGCTAATTTAGGTTCGTTACTGCTATGTCTCAGAAAAACCTAAGGGGTAAAATTTCATATTCACGTTCCTCTAGAGCCCTAGTTGTGCATATTACATTTCCGGACCGGTCAGTCAACAAGATGGCCGACCGACCGCCATCTCAGAATTTGATGACTTAAGATTGTTTCAGGTATTCCTCAGAATTTACTGAAGGGATCTTTCTCAAATTTCATATGTAGTTTGAAGTCGAAGGTTATAAAGCATTAAAAGAACCCTCACTATTGTCAGACGTAGATCAATAGCTGTTATTGCTTTATACAATTTATTTTTGTTTTTATTTCATAGCTTGATGAATCAGAACTAAAACAAAATAGGGTAAGTTCATAGCTTTTAAGTTTGTGTTATGGATATATATGTGGCTATCGCAAAACTTTGTCGGTTTTATTACTCCGCTTAACAAACATGTTATCATTAATTAGTGAGATTTTAACATTATATATGACTCCATGCTATATTGAAATATGTTTTTGTAATATTACCAAATGCATTTCAAAATCAAAAGGTAATATAACTAAAATGCTGAGTAAATTGTTGTTATTTTAGATTTTATTTTAAATCATTACCTTTGATCTGAATACATAAACGTTATATCGAAATTTCTTTGGCTGGCGACCAGTTCTCGTCGACTACCAATTCTCGCCATGGCATGAGTACTTATATGATTTTTTTGTGGATATTACAATGGAAGTGTCTTCTTTTAGAATATGACTTTATTGACTTAATTTGAGTGGTTATCGTACAGCTACAGATGCGATGGCGAAAAATGGTACTCGGCGAGAAATAGTCGCCTGCCAGTAGTCTGTGTCAAATTATACACATCAGGAGAGAGAATTGGATTTCCCATAGCTTTGTATCTCTATTTTGATTTTCTGAGATATCAAAGTGACATCACTTTTGCTCACAACTTTCTCTGTTTTTTAAAGGAGAAAGTTACAGAAATGGAGGTAAGACAATATTGATGGACACATTGAAATGGTATCGTGTATTGACATAAATCTGCTAGAAATCGAGCTTTCATTTTACTAATATCACGTCAGCCACGAATAGCGTATTTTGAAAAATAATCAGCTGTTCTGTTGATAGTGTTAGAAAATAACTTACTTTAGAACTGAAATTTCGAAATTATCATCGAAAGGCAAAATAACGTGAATGTATATTTGTATCTTAAAATAAACAATAACATGTGGATCAAGGCCAGCAAATTAATCTAGTAACAACGAACTGAAATGATTACATTAAAAGGAAATTAAGAATAACGTTTATGCAAAGAATCGCAAATTGTCGCAAGTATCGCAAGATTTATTAAAACAAAATCATTTGCTCGGACTCTGTCATGTGTTTGTAGCACAAAAACGTACAAAGTAACATTTGTTGTCAATTTTGAACTTTTCTTTTTCTTCATCGCTTAGTTAGATTGTAATTTAGATGTCTGCATATTTTTTCTTTGTCTTACAGGAACGAGTAATAGTGTTAAAGGTAGGTTAAAGCACATCCTTAAAATCTGTTTTATCTTAGCTTCTCTAGTATTTGAAGAATACAGTTATTAAAAAAAGTTATCAAATGAAATATGAAATTAAATATTGGGTATTCTAATGGTACATTGTACCAACGTAATCACGTGTTACACAAATGTTTTAATTTTTCTCTATTTTTTCAGGAAAAACTCTTATCACTTGAGCATAACATCGTAAGTAAAACAGTTCATTTTTAACTGCATGTATCTCCCCTGTTTCATGTTAGACAGACAAAATTATTACTGAGATTTGTTGACAAATATAATGTGAATCTATTTTTTGTACAATAAGTACCAAAGAAATAAATTTTTAGCCACAGACGATTCGGAAGAAAATGGTTGTAAGTATGTTTATTTGAGGTAGCCAAATATCAGATATCATCTAGTTTTATTTTATAACATCCGTTTTTGAATGATGCATTGTTAAAATTATGAATTACTTTTACATATCGAGAAACTCAAATTAATTTGAAGTTTTTTTTCTACTTCATAAAATGCATACAAGAAATAACTATGCAATCAATTAACAAAAGTGTTATTTGTATTTTCACAGAGAGAGGTGTTGGAATCAAGGGTAAGTAGGTTATGCTTCGCTTTACAGCCCTTAATCCAATGATAACAATAACATATCTTTCCCAGCGAAAACAAATTGCAGGTAATCGTAATGTACATGTATACCTTCACTCAGATGGTTCGATGCTTTGATTTAGCGATAATTTAACAATTGATATTTTATTTGATTTTATGATACACATGAAAAAATGCTTCTCTGCATCAGTTATTATTTTAGTAAAGGATATTTAGTAATTATTGCTTGAAATTACATTCTGATTTAAAGGGTTGCAGTTACTAATATAAAGCATATAAATGTAAAGTTTCTGCATACGTATTAATCTCGAATATATATATAGAACACTCATATTTTGTGATGAAATATTTAAAACTGAACGAAAATATTTCGTGTCATCGTGTCTTATTTTATAACTGGACATACCAAATTTTAAAATCCTGTAATAGTTTTCAATTTAGTTCATTTTGATATTAATTCTTTCGTTTTTATATGGACATTTTTTTCAGAACAATGACAAAATTTCATATGCAGCTAGACATGTATACATTTTATGAGTTTCAAAATGCCAATTATTAAACTTTGAAGTTGCGAGGGAAATCTTATCAAAATTGCATATATATCTACATATATAATGACATGTCATGTGGATTATATTTGACACACTATCTGATACAATTTTGTACATGATGAGCTTGGTAACGAAATAACCCATTTTATAACGTACCCATTCAGATCATTCAAATAAAGAGAATAATATAGCCTTTACCATGAACTCGATCAAGATTGTATATAAATTAAGTACGCTGAGAAAAAAGAAAAATATTACGAATTCAATTATTCATGCTCCATTCTCAGCTCATTATTTATTAACTGTCTTAAAATAACATTGACAATATAATGAATAGATATTCATCAGTATACTTTAAATATCTTATAGTAAAACTTCATTTTTCAGTCGAAGAAATGTAGGCGTATGCTGGTAAGTTAAACTTTATTAAGGGTAGATTGTATCAAATAATATCCTTAGAAATAAAAAAATAATAACAAAAAAAAATGTATGCCATAATTATAAATGTTTGTCTTTTTTATTTTTTATTATTTATGTATTGCTATATACGAGAGCCATTTGTAGTTGTGACACTTTATAAGATGAACAATATACAATTATATATATTTTGCATATTAATTGAATATCGTTTTTATAATAATGCTTTTCTATTTGCTATTCCTTTTGAACAGAAAAATGTTAAAGTTATGCAGGTGAGTAAAATACGGTTTATATACTGTTCATGAATGTTATCACTCGGTTTCTGTGTTACGTGGAATTTTGTTCGTCCTGTGTGACACGAACAAAACACTCAAATTTGATATTTATCAGAAAATATTACTTTTACCATTACTTGCATCAAATTTATATCCTGTTTTTCATCATTCAGGTGATTGATCTTATATTCTTACAATCGCTGTTTAAAGTGTTTATCAAATTATCGATCTTAAATAAAGTTTATATGAGAATGTATTTTATCTTAGATACAGTGTATCAACCTAATTGAGAAATTACTTTATATCGGATCAAATACACTTTGACCCATTCAAATAATCATTAATCGCTACTATCGACGTCTTTGGATTTATATAATTTATATATATATTTGTTTACAGGAAGCATTAGTGAGAATCAAGGTACGTAATACATTTGTTTCAAGCACTATATTTACAAACTTGTTAGGTTTGACCAAGATCATACATGACCGCCGTCGATGACAATTTATTACTATACAATCATTAATACGATCATGATAATCATTAACCGATTGTTTTTAGTTTTAATAAGACATCCTCTGTCAGTTCATTTAATTTCTTTAGTTTATATAACACATCATATCCGTTTATGAAATAACACTGAATGATGTAATTAGGATGATTAAATTCATTCAACATAAAATGCTTGAAAATAAATTAATCTCCAGGTGCAGGTTATGGAGGTGAGTAATCATAAGTGAACTAATATGTGTATTGTTTGAGATATTAATCATAACTAAAGATTTCGTTTATCTCAAGTTTATTATTTATGGGAGACAGTGCATGTGTTCATCGTTGAATTTTTCACTTTATAGTGATGTTTAAAATTATATAATCTTAAAAAAGATGTATGAACACTGCATAATACCTTAGTTACGAAGCAGAGGTACACTCGTTTTAAAAGACATAATTATATATATTTTGCTAATGATATGTTAAAATAATACCTTATGTGTATATATGCCTTGAAAAGACTATTAGTAAAATATTAGTTTTGAAAAATATGTTGTCGGTTTTGTGAGATTTTGGTAGGTTTTGACTACTTTGCAATACTTGGTTCAAATATGTTTTTCCCTTAGACCCCACATGTGTTGCGTTGTGATCTTTGTTATAACAACCTTTACT
Source organism: Argopecten irradians irradians (assembly GCA_004382745.1). Lineage (NCBI taxonomy): Eukaryota > Metazoa > Mollusca > Bivalvia > Pectinida > Pectinidae > Argopecten > Argopecten irradians. Next base: position 158,900 of record SAYR01056068.1, on the reverse strand, counting down.
TGATAAATCTTATTTTTCCAAAATTGTTTGATTTGCAGATTAACGCGCTTAAGACAGAGGTGAGTAATTATGCCATTTAATGTAAATTTGAGGTGTACTTTCATCGGCTCACATGCTGTGGGAGCCAATCTTTTGACATAATCACAGTGGCAGATTGTTAATTGTAGAATTTAAACAAATATGGAACTCAATGTATAGTCATTGATTACAATTGACAGGAAATGCTAGTTTAACCTTCGGATGAACAACACATGTTTTTATATGATGTATTGAGATTTCAGGGGACTTTTCATCAATTTATCTAAGTTTTTCGACCACTGCTTTATCAATTGGAATAGGCCTGACACGAATGTGAAAATTAAGAACGTTAACTCGCAGGCGCATCTGAACCTTTTTCATTTTCATGTAACTATATTTGTATATTCGTCCTTAGTGGATCATTTCTTTTTTAACTTTTAAACGATATTATGACAATCGAGTACTTAACAAGGGCAAACGGTAGTGTATGTATACATAGGTATTACATTATTATAAAAAATATTAATTAATTTATTTAAATTTAATAGATTTTCTGCATTTTACAGGCAATTCTCTGTCGGCATTTCCAGGCCTTTATGATAGCTGTTCTGGCATATATATTATTCTGTGCAGTTGTGACCAAGGCAGCATTTCAAAAACGGTCTTTAATGAAATATTCGTTCGTGTTAGCTGCCTTATTTGTACTATGGACTTCTGGTGATGTAGAAAAACATCCAGGACCGTGGTCGATTTTGGTCTTTGCATCTATCCGTGCGTTACTGACCAGACTCGTGAAGCATCTACAAGGAACAGCAGTGGCCAACTGGGGAATAGAGCCACCTTTTTGGAATCGGAATATTGTCTTTAAAGATATCAATAAGATAAAGGATTCCGACAACGCAGAGAAATATGCCATGTTTTATGCGGCTCTTCAAGCAACGATTACAAAATTCGGCAGCATTCCGGATTGGTGCCGCGAGGAGATGGTATTTGTGGAAACTGGAAATGAAGTAGAACTGCAGAAATGTCAGACGGCACGCAAAGTACGGGAGCTGTTGAAACCATACCAAGGACAGGATGTCGATGATATACTACGGAGGGCCGGTCACCCGCGACAGGTAAATGTGTTCAGCATCAAACTTAAATAAACTGAAATGACTCGCTCAAAAAAGGTCAAATTTCACCTGGACATTTTGAATTGTTAGCAACTCGCATCATTTGGTAATACTATTAATATCGTATCATTTTAATTCAATAATCATAACACAATTGATAAAACACAAATATAGGATATGGTTTTTTTTATTGTGCAATACGAATATACATGTTCACTTCGAGGTTGATTTAAAACATACCGACTCTTTGCTTCCCTTTTCATAAACACCAAGTTAATATCTTACAATCTCCTGAGGTGATATTATGAGATGAGTTAACTGGATGTCTGATGTAAAATAATGTCTCCTGAAATCGTTTTTAGACCTGTGTAAAATTTATTTTATTATGTCAATTTTATATTATATCAATTTTATCAGGTGTGTATATATCATATTGGCCCAAACAAATATCTATATCCCTATTCGCCTCTAAACATGATGTGTTATTGTATTGTATTATTTTTCATAGACCGGGAACCCCTCTCTTTCGGCAGCATCCTCACCAACACAACCCTCGTCTTCGACAGTCGTGCGTATACCTGACTAATATTAACCTCGAATTAGATATTGTTTGAAATATGTTCATTGATATAAAGCATTGATTTAATGGACACAAGATAAATGGTGTATGTTTCTGCTCAGGTGAGGCACCAGCGACCACAGAAGTGTCCCTACAATGTACCAGGCTACCGTCCAATTACCGACATCACAGACGCGGTAAGATATATTTCATTCGGCTACGCTTTCATCTCAGGACATTTAATGTATAGTAGAATGAACGAAATTAAAAAACCCAATATATTTGTTTGAGAAAGATGCAAATTAATATTATCACAAGATATATATCACTAATAGTACTCTTTGTTTTAGGCAACCGCAGGATTAATTGCAGAGGGATGCATGGCACAATCAAAGAACGCCAGGAATATTCGATCGAAACCATCGAACAAACGCCAGGCAACAACGGTATGGATATTGAATTACATTATACACGTGTAATAGAATTAGTAGTTTAATATTAATGCATGGATTTTTAATTTTATTTATGCAACGAACCAAAATATCTTATGATACTACAAAACGTTTGTATACTTCTCTCTGTTAATCAAGACACAGAGATACATTTGGTGAATCGAAACAAAAAACATGTCTCCTAGATATTTGTATTTAGCAGTAATTTATATAACAAATGTTTTCTGAATTTCTAGAGAGCTGTAGCTCCTCCACCAAAACAACAAAGATTGACAACAAACCAAATCCCCACAGCTACAGTATCGGTAAGCCTTTGTGTAGAATACACTTAAAAGCAAAACCACTGATTAAACTTTTTCCGGATGGTATTTTTCTTTACTGAGCTTGTAGACATGTTTTAAAACATTTGAAACGGTGGCTGTTCACTCAGAATGACGAGACTTGGTCAGAATAAATGTGTTTAGTTTAGACTGCGATAAGTGTTTGGAATAACATATTATTCAACTTAAGTGTAAGATACGTTAAAGGCGACGGTGTGGATAAGCTTTTAGGATCGAGACGGAGATTAAAATCTAAAAGTCGTCGGTAAATATGTGCTATCTTACAATTGGTAGAATCATTAGATCTTACTTGAAAGTTAAAGTACCGAAGTCACTGCTTAAATCGTTTATAAAAATCTTAAATAGTAAATAAAAACTACTTTCACAGCCCTCTTCACAGCCAGGACAGTCCGGTATAGTTTCTCATACACTCGCCTTTATCATACCGGCTCAAGCACTAACAGTCACGGCTTCACCAAGCGATGTTTCGGTAAGTGTGAAGTCATACCACTGCATCGAAGCATAAGATGATCACTTGCAATACATGCGAACACATATAACAAACTTTGTAATACTATGATATTTTCCAAGTGGACATGCATCACATTTATCTTTTCATGTAGTTACTTCTAAAGCTATACTTAATCGAAGAGGTATTTCCTTTATAATTAAATTTTACTTGTAACGGGCATTTCCATTGATTTAAAAAGTTATTTTTCAGCCCATAAAGGCGTCGACGTTTACAACGTGGATACTGATTGGCTGACTTATGGGTGTAATAATTTCATAGAAAAAAGAGATGTAAATATTATTAAAGCTGACAATGCAAGTTAAACAATTTACATTTGAGATTAAAAAAAAAAATGAAGTTTTTTTTCAAAATTTGTTTCTGAGACAGCCCAAGGACGGGCAGACGCCATTTTGTTTGAACTCTGCTTGGATACGAGACGCCTGTCGACCCCTATATAAAGCGCGTGAATCGACAAACGTGCGCTCAGTCATGTACATATACACCTAGCATTTGTCCACTGTGTATCGCCTACTTATACATAAACAAAACCCCTTACCTATAAATATGTGTAGGGCTTGTTTTAGGAAGCAAACATGTTAACTCTTCTAAGCTGTCATTTAGATGTTTCACAAATTTAACTTTCCACACAAATGACTAAAAATCCCGATAATAATCCGTCCACATATCTTCACGTATACTATCGTACCCGATGTACTCGACTGGCCACTTGCACGTGACCACCTCTCCCGAACAATAGACGCTTCCATATATAAACTACCAAAGGCACACACGTGTACATGTGCGTGTATTATCTAATGTATATTGAAGTGTTTTATTAGCTCGTATTTGACATATTTTGGGATCATACTTCAATGAAACCTTGTCAGGTGAGTGCAGTATTTATTTTTAGTTTGACAATGTTATCTCCTATTAGAATTTCCGTGTTTGTTTACGTTATAATCAAAATTGATCTCGCACGTGGAAAGAAGGTATGAATTCCATCATTGATTTTAATTTAACTGTATAGAACTTTATATGGTTCTTAGAAACTTAATTTGAGAAAACATTGAAAGTACAGACCATTTTATTATCATTACGTCTTGGGTATATAGTACAGTAGATCTAGAGCCGGTCAAGTGTTAGTTGTTACACCTTGAACAGCAAGCGTTCGACTGAGTGCACGTGTGTGTGGTTCACGCGCTTTATCCAAGCAGAGTTAAAACAAAATGGCGACTGCCCGTCCTTAGAAACGCAAGGGGTTGTCTCAGAAACGAATTTTGAAGGAAAAAAAATGAAAAAAACTTTTTTTTTTTTATTCTCAAATGTATACTTTTTAACTTATATTGTCAGTTTTAAGATAGAATGTTACTATGTAAATATTACTGAGGTTATTATGTCCGTTCTGTAATAATAATGATTGATTAATTGCAGTTCCCTGGTGTTGCCACTTCAACGACTGGGATGTCGATGACGACAACGACAAAGTTGGACACGATGGACACGACCCAACAAGGGACCATGCAGCAATCTTCAAATGACAGCTCCACAAGCTCTTCAACAACTCCGTCCGGACCTTCACCTATTGGTAGACCACGGGCAAACCCAGTTAGTCTGCCATCAGACGACCAAGAAGATCAGGGTTTACCTGATTATCGTAATTTTGAAGAATTTATCAAATGGATATTGAAATGATGAGAAATAGGGACAAAATGCGACATTAGTTTTTGATGAACTTGGATGACATAGTGCTATCAACCTGTTACGGCCTGTGCTGAATTGATAAGGCCTCTAGAGCTTTTTATTCCTATTTCATTTTAACTTTTGCGTGGTGTTTGTGTTTTTGTTCCATTTTTTCACTTTAATTGTATGATTAGTCACCACATGTAATAATGTAAATTTGTATTCGTTTTGCGTTATCTACCGATAATTATGTTATGTACATTTTAACATTTCTTATCGCATCCACATGTGTGATTTGTTATCTTAAACAATTAAAGGGACATTTGTAATACATCTGTAAGGTCTAACATTTCTTCTATGTCACTGATGAAATAAACGAAAGTTTTGTGATGTTTTGATAGTTTGATATGCTTAGTATCTTTTTAGGTCATCTGACCCGAAGGGTCAGGATGACCTATTGTCATCATGCAACGTCCGTCGTCGTGCGCCGTGCGCCGTGCGCCGTCCACCGTCCGCCGTGCGCCGTTTGTAAACTTTTCATTCAAACGACTTCTTCTCAATAACCGGAAGGCCCAGGGTACTCATATTTGGCCTGTAGGTTGCTGGGATGGAGGGCTACCAAGTTTGTTCAAATGAATGACCTTGACCTTCATTCAAGGTCACAGGGGTCAAAAAGGCTAAAATCTTTAAACGATTTCTTCTCAAGAACCAGAAGGCCCAGGGTACTGATATTTGGCCCGTAGGATGCTGGGATGAAGTGCTACCAAGTTTGTTCAAATAAATGACCTTGACCTTCATTCAAAGTCACAGGGGTCAAATAGGCTAAAATCCTTTAAACAACTTCTTGTGAATAGCTAAGAGGCCTAGAGGCCTGATATTAGGCCTCTGGCATGCTGGGATGAAGGGCTACCGAGTTTGTTCAAATAAATGACCTTGATTTTCATTCAAGGTCACGAGGGTCAAAGAGGCTAAACGGCTTCTTCTCAAGAACCAGAAGGCCCAGGGTACTGATATTGGGCCTGTGACATGCTGGTATGAAGGGCTACCAAGTTTGTTCAAATGAATGACCTTGACCTTCATTCGAGGTCACAGGGGTCAAAAAGGCTAAAATCTTTAAACGACTTCTTCTCAAGAACCAGAAGGCCCAGGGTACTGATATTGGGCATGTAGCATGCTGGGATGAAGGGCTACTAAGGTTGTTCAAATGAAGGATCTTGACTTTCATTCAAGGTCACAGGGGTCAAATAGGCTAAAATCTTTAAATGACTTCTTCTCAAGAACTTAATGACCCAGGATACTCATATTGGGCCTACAGCATGCTGGGATGAAGGGCTAGCAAGTTTGTTCGAATGAAGGACCTTGACCTTCATATAATGTCACAGGGGTCAAATAGGCTAAAATCCTTTAAACAACTCCTGTGAATAATTAAGAGGCCTAGAGACCTGATATTGGGCCTTTGACATGCTTGGATGAAGGGCTATTGAATTTGTTCAAATGAATGGCCTTTATCTTCATTCAAGGTCATGGGGGTCAAAAAGGCTAAAACCTTTAAACAACTTCTTTTCAAGACCCAGAAGGCACATGGTACTGATTTTGGGCCTGTAGCATGCTGGGATGAAGGGCTACCAAGTTTGTTCAAATGAATGACCTTGACCTTCATTCAAGGTCACAGAGGTCAAATAGGCTAAAATCTTTAAACGACTATGTTGTATTGTACTAATAGTCAGATGACCGTTAAGGCCCATGGGCCTCTTGTTTCAATTTCATTTTGCTGTTCATAAGTTTTACTATCTAAGCTACCAGGGCCACTTGAGTATAATTTTATCGTTGATTCTTATCTTTGAGTTGACATGGGGTGTACTGATACACCAAGTATTGTTAGATTAGGCTTGTTGTCACCGTTTACTGGGCTACTCCTGCCAACGACACGGAAAACCGAGATGAAAAGGCTTTTCTAAGTATCGCACCAAAAATAAATCTTGTATTGTTACATACTAACCATGTATTCTGTATTTGTCCCATAGACTATACTATGAAAGGAATGGAATTTACGTAATTTGTATATATATTTTCATGACCACATTCAATAATCTGTACATAATATGTATTGTATGATTTTGCCGATTCCTAAACGTAGATGAATTGTTTTTATTTTTTTTATAAACAGAAATCCAACGAAATTGTTTTCGTCTTGCGTTATCGAACGATAATTATATTAGGTTTATTTTAACTTTTCTTATCACAATCACGTGTATGATATATTATATTTAAACAATTAAAGTAATATTTGTAATACATCTGTAAGAACTAATATTTCCGATGTATCGCTGATGAAATAAAAGAAGGTTTTGTGATATTTTAATACTTTGATATGCATTGTATTTCTTTCTCAAAATATTATTTGCTGTTCATAACTTTTACTATCTAAGCTACCAGGACCACTTATCATTGAGTATTGGTTTATCGTTGATACGTAGCGTTAAGTTAATATGAGGTGTACTGATATACCAAGTATTGTTGGATTAGGCTTGTTGTCACCTTTTACTGGGCTTCTTCTGCCAACGACACAGAAAGCCAAGATGTTGGCTTTCCTAAGTATCACACCAAAATAAATCTTGTATTGTAAGATAATAACCATGTATTCTCTATTGATCCCATAAGCTATGCTGTAAAGGGAATGGAATTTACGTATTTTGTGTGTATATCTTTATAACCATATTCAATAATCTATACATAATATGTTTTATATGATTTTACTGAATCCTAAACGTAGATATATTGTATCATAATTTAATCTTGCTTGTTACGAGCATTTTCATTTTGCAGGTTTAAAATTTTACTTAATCAGCCCATAAAGGAAAAAATCTGATTGGCTGAGATAATGGAGTAATGATTTCAGACAAAAAAAGGTCTCAAAATGAACTTTGAATATTGAAAAAAATTGTCTTTAGTAAATAAAATTGTAAGGATTAATTTGAAAAGATTTTTTATGTTATGTTTTAGTCTGAGTTTACTCTCATCCTAAACAGCTTCGCGGTTAATTTAGAGTACATTCAGATTTTTGAGTTATATCTCCATAACATAAAACATCGATCAAAGTTAATACTTAAATATCTAAAGATGTTATATGAACTAAATTTAAAAAAAAAATGTTTTCGTATGGCGTTATTTAGCAATAATTATGTCAGGTTCATTGTAACATTTCTCATTGTGTGCTTTTTTTATGTTTCAAACATTAAAGTCATATTTACCATTTTGTAAAGTGTGTTATCCGATTATTTATTAACATCACTCGAACTTTTCCAATCGATAAATATCTTTTAAAAGAAGAATACAATATGTACTTTCTTGCGTCTTCCTTTCCACCTTTGATACGCAAAAAACCATTACTATATTGTGAATAGTCGAGCAATGTCCTTACATCAAACGACGATCAAGTTCTGCTCATGTTTTTGACCACTGAGATAATGGAAAGGCCCCGTGTAAATTTAGCACAGTTATGTAACCAGGAACAAAGCCAGACAGGAGAACGTTTTAGGATTTTTATTTTTCTATTTCTTTAGAAATTATACTGGACATATTCACCCTATTTTTATCGACATTAGCCTTCTTTTGCCCGACTATTCACTTTAAGAACTTCAATAGGAAAACATATTGTGGTGAAAAAAAATGTGAAAAAAAAAACTATTTTTCAGTTAATACCGATAAAAGTTTAAATTAAACATCAATATTCAATTTGAATATACATGTCTTAATAATACATGAAGCTTTCATTCTGGTGATTTTCTAATATTAATTTGTGGACACTGTGCATATGTCATTGAATACCGACCGACATGCTACCATATTTTTCATAATTTGATAATTGAAGTCCACTATTTCACAAAGAAGACTAAACGAATCTTTCCCAAAATTCACATGTAGACTAGTACTTTCCTTTGACTTTGTTATTAATATTCCATTAAAGAATGAATGAAGATCAACAGCGACAACAGCCGGATTTCGGCAAATCGTTACCTTTTTCTTGAAAAAGAACTAAAATAAGCTTTCTCGAATTGTCTTGTTTGGTTCGTCTGTCTTAGCGTTAAAAATAAACCGCTAGCGGCTGGTCCGAAAACAACCTGGCATGTATATCAGGTTTATTAAGTGTTTTAGTCCCTATGGAAACTTTATACATGAATGTATGTGTTCTTCAATTATAAAAGGGGAATGGGATAAAAGAAAAAGCAGAAAAAAATATTCGCACATACATGATTTATAATCTGTGATTTTTTTCTTTTTAGAAAACTGTAAATTGATTGTAAATGAAATTCATATTGACTGTGTTATATCAAAATTTTATTTCTTGGAAACGGGCTTCGTGTAGGTTGTGTAACTTGTGTCCAATCCCATTACTCCTATTAATGACAATTAAGTATATTTAACTGAAATTTAATTGTTGTAGTCATGATCAATTTGGTTTATGTTGTACATATACACTTTAGAGTTATTCCCCCTTTTCTCTAATTTGAATGTTTATATTGGCTATCTTAATATAAAAATTCATGAAGAACTTAATTTTAGCTTCAATATAACCCTTAACCGGAAAATTTACGTCGAATGAAAATTAAGATGTCACTGTTTGTTATACCGAACTTGTTCTCTATTAAAGGTTCGTTACGTTTCCGAAACAACAAAGATAAGAAATTTATGCATACCCACTTTGATCATTTACATTGAAAGCCTCAAATGACTTTACATTTGTACGGAACCAAACAATGCATTATTCACTTGTGTTAATCTGTGTTAACAGAACAAGATATTTGAAACATGCTTTTGCATTATATTTTTAAGGTGCAAGTTTTAATGTACATCAGCAAATATAAACTTATCGCATGATTTTCTTCGCTGAATTTCGGGGTAAATTATGAAAGATATCCTTATTTTACTATAAGTATCATGTGGGTTCGAACTTGTAAAAATAAAAGAAAATGACATATGTTAGCTTGGACACAAAATATAAATTAACGAGATTGTTATGCTTCAAGACGTCTCTCTGGAAGGTACCGCAGAGCCTAGATTTATGAAATTTATTCCACTTTCGGCATAATATTCACAGAGATGCTAATGCGCTGTGGAACATGCTGATTGGGTATTTAAATATAATCAATTCTAAAAAATAAATTGTAAGCAATACATGTAGATCAAAATGTGTACAGAAATTTTACAAATTCTTTCAAGTCTTTTTTTGTCAAGGGACGATCATCCAAAATGTCATTTGTTGATTTTTTTTCCTCATAATCCGATGCCTTATTCAACACAAGATGCCAGCCCCCAACGTAGAAGTTTAACAATAAGGTATATCTAAAATACAACAAAACAGTAAATCAATTCACAGGCGCTACAGGATCATAACATAATACTCTAGTTTACAGTGGCAGCTACAATTGTTAACATTGTCATGGAAAAACATTTGGTTTGGTTCTGTGGTCACTAAAGGGATTAGAGCCAAAATATGAAAAGGATTTCCAAAAAAACATTTGATACTATTTCACATAAGATGTTTAAGTAAAATGTACTCTGACATATAGAATAAGTGAAGAAATCATTATCTGGACATGAAGTGTTATTATCACTGGCTGACAGCAACGTGTACCATCAAACGGGGAGGATTCAAACTGGACAGGAGTAACTCAAAGATCAGTACTTGGACCTATATTGTTTGTTATATATATAAAGACTCTTCCTGATTTACTACAGTTGAATGCATATCTATTCACATGTCGTGTTTAATTTGTTAGTGTGGGGACTCGCTTGCAGTGAAACAAAAAGACGTCTGTCTCCTTCAAACATTTTTTTTCAACTGCTACAGGTACATAACAATTTCCGGTGATGGCCGGACACCTATTCCGGAATAGTACAAAAAAAGATACAAATACATTAAAATTCCGGATACACACTTGATAATCAATAATATATTTATTTGAGAAACACATACATATAACATCCCCGCCAAACAAAAATTGGTCCCCAATTTTTAAATAAACCATCAAGTCAGTAATATTCAAAAACAAAATTACAAAAAAGTACACTTTGCTTTACATTTGCTTACATCAAAATAAAAAGTAGACTATTACAAATAACATGCCTAGAAAAAGAATCCATATAATTTAAGTCTGGAAATTTTTCACTTTTTTAAATTCAACGTTACATAATGTAGTACAAAGGTAGGCAATCAAGATATATATTGGTAAATTGAGATATTACTACAGACTACAGTTACACACAAATCTCTTATATAATTACCTGAGCTTGCCAAGCTACAAGTATACGTTCACACTCAAATACATTTTCTGTGCAATTTGTCAAATTTATCCCTATTATACCAGAAAACCCACCATTTCCATACAAAAATCTGCAACAGTCAGATTAACTAAGAGTACTAGAAAATTTCAAAATGGTTATAAAGTTTGGTACATTTTATCAAGCTCAAGATCAAAATTTAACAATCTTAACAACACATTGATATGACAGAAATATAAAAATAATTGTTTGTTCTGGCAATACTCAACTAACTGCTATATAATTACAGCATCATCATGTTGCGTCCTAAGACCATGTGATTTAAAGTAATAGAGTAATTGACCGTAGTAAAACTTACAAAGTTTACAATGTGAACATGCCAGCTTTATATTGATCCCCGTCAGCCTTATCGTAGCTTTATATACGCGCTGACAAATATCTCAGCGTGACCTTACAGTTCCGCAAGAATCACACAATTGAAATACACCAATATCAAAGTATTTAGAACTATTACTACAGACCGACATGCTACCATATTTTTGATAATTAATAATTGAGTCCCCTATTTCACAAAAAAGACTAAATAAATCTGTTTTAAAATTTACAATATAGACTGTTTTCCTTTGACTTTGTTGTTCAAATTTCATTAAAGACAGATAGATCAACAGCGACAAACAGCCGGATTTCGACAAATGATAACCTTTTCCCCAAAAAACACTTAAAATAAGCTTTCTCGACTTGTCTTGTTTGGTCTGTCTGTCTCAGTGTTAAAAGTTAAACAGCTAGCGGCTGGTCCAAAAACAAACCGGCATGTATATCAGGTTTATTAAGTGTTTTAGTCCCTATGGAAACTTTATATGTAGATTACCTGATATGTGTTCTTCAAATATAAAAGGTGATTGGGACAAAGAAAAAGCAGAAAAAAATCTTCGCACATATGATTTATAATCTGTGATTTTTTTTTAGAAAACTGTGCATTAAATTCATATTGACTGTGTTATATAATTATTTTATTTCTTGGAAACGGGTTTCGTGTAGGTTGTGTAACTTGTGTCAAATACTCCTGTTAATGGCAATTAAATATGTTTAAATTAAATTTACTAATTTTCGTAGTAATGATCCATATGGTATATATTGTACATATACACTTTAGAGTTATTCCCCCTTTTCTGTAATTTGAATGTTTTATATTGGTGTTTCTTAAATAAATTTCTTGAGAAACGTAATTTTAGCTTCAATGTAAACCTTAAACGGAAGATTAACGACAAAAGAAAACTATGATGTCACTGTTTGTTATACCAAACTTGTTATCTATTAAAGGTCCATTACGTTTCCGAAACAACAAAGATTAGAAATTAATGCATAACTATTTGACAATACATTGAAAGCCTCAGATGCATTTTACACTTGTACAAAACTAATCATAATTCAAATTGTTTGTAATCTGTGTTAACAGAAAAGATATTTGAATATGCTTTTCGTTATATTTTTAAGGTGCAAGTTTTAATGTACATTAGCAAATGTAAACGTATCGCATGATTTTCTTCGCTGAATCTAGGGGTAAATTATGAAAGATATCCTTATTTTACTATAAGTATCATTTGGGTTCTAACTTGTAACAATAAAAGAAAATGACATATGTTAGCTTGAACACAAAATATAAATTAACGATGATTGTTATGCTTTCAAAATGTCTCTCTGGAAGGTACCGCAGAGCCTAGATTTATGGAAATCTATTCCACTTTCGGCATAATATTCATAGAGATGCTAATGCGCTGTGGAACATGCTGATTAGGTATTTAATTATAGTCAATCAAAAAAAAAATCTGGCAATACATGTAGATCAAAATATGAAAAAGAAATTTTGCAAATTATTTCACGTCTGTTTTTGTCAATGGGAGATCATCCAAAATGTCATTTGATGATTTTTTTTTGTCATAATCCGATTCCTAATTCAACACAAGATGCCAGCCCCCCACTTAGAAGGTTAACAATAAGGTATATCTAAAATACAAAAAATGTAAATCAATTCACAGGCGCTACAGGATCATAATATAACACTCTAGTTTACAGTGGCAGCTACAATTGTTAACACTGTCGTCTATGGTAAAACATTTGGTTTGGTTCTGTGGTCACTAAAGGAATTAAAGCCAAAAAATGAAAAGGATTTCCAAAAAAACATTTGATACTATTTCACATAAGATGTTTAAGTAAAATGTACTCTGACATATAGAATAAGTGAAGAAATCATTAACTGGACATGAAGTGTTATTATCACTGGCAGACAGCAACGTTTATCATCAAACGGGGAGGATTCAAACTGGACAGGAGTAACTCAAAGATCAGTACTTGGACCTATATTGTTTGTTTTATATATAAAGACTCTTCCTGATTTACTACAGTTGAATGCATATCTATTCACATGTCGTGTTTAATTTGTTAGTGTAGGGACTCGTTTGCAGTGAAACAAGAAGACGTCCGTCTCCTTCCAACATTTATTTTCAACTGCTACAGGTACATTACAATTTCCGGTGATGGCCGGACACATATTCCGGAATAGTACAAAATAACTTTCAAAGACATTAAAATTCCGGATACACACTTGATGGTCAATAAAATATATATTTGAGAAACACATACATATAACATTCCCCCGCCAAACAAAAATTGGTCCCCAATATTTAAATAAACCATCAATTACATCGAGTACTATAAAGAAATCAATATTGCAATAAAATACACTTTTCTTTACATCTGTTTACATCAAACTAAAACGTAGACTATTATAAATAACATGCCTCGAAAAAATTTTAGTCTGGAATTTTTTTCACTATTTTTTTTTAATTCAACATTACATAATGTAGTACAAAGGTAGGCAATCAAGATATATACATATGTATTGGTAAAATGAGATATTACTACAGACTGAAGTTACACACAAAACTCTCTTATAATTACATGAGCTGGCCAAGCTACAAGTATACGTTCACACTCAAATACATTTTCTGTGCAATTTGTCAAATTTTATCCCTATTATACCAGAAAACCCAGCATTTCCATACAAAAATCTGCAACAGTCAGATTAACTAAGAGTACTAGAAAATTTCAAAATGGTTATAAAGTGTGGTACATTTTATCAAGCTCAAGATCAAAAATAACAACACATTGATATGACAGTCATAAAAAAATAATTCTCTGCTCTGGCAATACTCAACTAACCGCTTTATAATTGTAGCATCATCATGTTGCGTCCTAAGACCATGTGATTTAAAGTAATAGAGTAATTGACCATAGTAAAACTTACAAAATTTACAATATGAACATGCCAGCTTTATATTTATCCCCGTCAGCCATATCGTAGCTTTATATACGCGCTGACAAATATCTCAGCGTGACCTTACAGTTCCCCAAGAATCACACAATTGAAATACACCAATATCAAAGTATTTAGAACTATTACTACATGTAACACAAAGGCATATTCGCATACAATTAATAGTTAAATAAAACATCCTTCAAACAATTCAACAATAACATACATGTAAATGTTCATCCATTAAATGTATTCCAAATAGGACATCTATCTACAGAAATGTCAGCAGAGATTTCGCTCTTGGTTATGTAATAGTATTTTTCTGACATAAGTTATCTGAGAAAAACAGTTAATGTTTGGAAAACAATGATGTTGAAGATATATTGTATCCATTGTAATGTTACATGTTATGTCACAGCCGAATCTAGCTACTGTTATACCTTCGGACTGACTTTTCCGCTGTAGGCTCCGTTTGGTGTGGAAATAGATTATGTCTCATCAGAATATGTTCCGATCAAACACGGTTTTGATACATAACTGGATGTTAGTATTCTAGTTGTAGACGTCGAGTTTGAATGAATTTCCTAGATACTTATAATTTAATTTTATTCATATTTGCGCGACCCTCACGTGCACAGGTAATGTTCTCGGAGGATGGCGCATGCGCGGCGGTAATTTACAAAATGTCGGTTGATTTTAGCCGAAAGTTAAAAACTCTACACATACAGCTGGAATAGCATCCCCTACTAACATCCAGGTATGTGCCAAAGCCGTGTTTTATCGAAATATATTTTGACCAGACACGATGGTCGGTCGTACATTGCACACAATTTGGTTTCCCACACCTTGCAAGCGGTAAAGTTATAATTATTCAGAAGTAGGTTATATCTTTTCCGTACAACTTCTAACTAACTTTTCCGCTTCAACAGTAGCTCTTTCCATACGTACTTCACTGAGTAGCGCTGATTCAGAGTCTATACATGAGGTAATTAAAATGTAATCTATTTACATTATGAAGCTTACGATTCCGATCATTTTATGTATATATATATACTGCCTACTGGTACAGTACACGTTACTGATCTTGGTGATCACCGACAGACGTTTCCGACTGTTTAGCTCCGCCCCTACATTGAAGCGACAGCCAATGAGAGCCGTGCTTACACAGCTTATTGAATGTTGTTGGCAGACTGACTAGCTACAATGCAAACTGACTAGCTACCAATCAACGGAACCACCTACTAGACTGGCCGCCACATGTACGCTTATTGTAACGGCGCTGTAAATAATAGTAAATCACATGACATAATACGGGATTCTGATTTGCTGCACACATGAGAACTATTTGCAAGCATCGCGAGATTTAACGTGACTGTATGGTGACGTCACCATTACATGATCTCATTATAACATTGCACAGCACAAAAGACGTCAAGATAGGGATAGGCTGTGGTCTACGGGAAAGAAAGCAAACGTTATTTCTATCTTCATGAAAGTGAATCTCGTATGAGAAAATACAGATCTTATAAATGTCGTATTTTGACGAAATAATATTGTGTAAAAATGGCGTTGTCCTTGCGTTACTTTTAAGGCGTTGTATATAGATATACAGTATTTTCATTGCAGTCCACTATGTAACATTACTAAGCAAAATCCCTTGAGATTTCATCATAAAATTGTAACCAAATATAAACATAAGCATTGAACGTCTTTCAGTTGGCATTCATAGCCCATATGAATGCCAACTGAACAGAGGCAAAGTCAACAGCGCTTCGTGTAATTTGTCTCTGTCATGTGGGCTATGAATGCCAACTTAAGGACGTTTAATGCATAAGTGAGTGTGATGTAGTAAACCCATTAACCCATTATGGTCTGGTTGAGGGGGCACTATTGCCTCATAGTATTGACTCATGATGTGAGAGTACCCTCGTCGTCGGCTCTGGTACTATTCTATTTCCTAGACAATACCATGAGACAATAATGCACTCTAAACCAGGCCATAATAGATAATTATTATATCACAAACAACAACATAAACAAGCAAACAACACAATCGAAATCAGTGGCTTTCCAGTCTGTTTTCTAAATGTCAGTAGTAAATGCGTTGTATATGTAAATAAAACAGGTGTTATCACAGGAATCTGCGATCACAATATCGTATGGAGACCAATGACATCCGTAGACTAAATTATCATCTTAGTCGACCCCAAGCAATGATAATGTAATATGTCTATGTTTGGTTTGCTGTTTGACATCTGTTTTATTAGGTAAAGTCACTTGGTTGATATTTTCCTACACATTACTGCTGTGTCCTTCCATGAAAACCACGCACCTCAAATCAAGGAAAATTGTAACAAATTACGTTTCTATAGAACAGGGGCAATAAAAGTAATCGTAGCATGGATATTAATGTTGAAAATAAGTCAGTAAATACACGTAATAAATAAATTTCCCAGATTATGTCAAAACATGATAAATATTTCTAATATTTTTTGTTATTCCCAAATGAAATACCATGTAAATGCACATGAATATCTATAACAAAACATTATTCAACAGTCATGCACTTTTGACTGATATGTTCAAAGTGCTAAAACTTAATAAATATTTTTAAGAAAGTTCCAGTTAACTAGAGGAGGGGATGATACTCACTTTCGAAGGTATTTCCGATAAGGTGATGTGAATGACTTAAATCATGACATACACCGACATAATCGAGAATAAAAGGATAGATAGGCTTTTACATTCCGGGTCCAATTCTCCTTTTTATTTTAATCGTTATGGTAGGTTCATCTACACTACCTATAATACCAATCCTCAGGTCAGAATAGAAGTAGTCGCTTATAAATTTTGTCAATTCGATGTATTTCAAGGGATGATTTGTCACTAAAATTTATACCAAAGGTCCCACGCATCTGTCTCCAAAAATGCTTATCAAATTTCTTTCTGTGTAAGTAGCAAGATTAATCCTATATTCCTGTGTCTTCGTGTAATGCTCTTTTGCATTACAATATGCAATTATCTAAAAGACTTTTTTTTAAAGAAATTGAAATATATAATGTAGATGAAACGTTAACGTATATGATAAATAATTAAGGTCCATCAAGGTATACACATATGATACCAAAGATCGACAAACACTGATACATACTCCCTAGTATACTCATTATCAATAATACAGTTTAATTTTGATAATTATAATATTTCTAATATCCGATTGTGATGAAATCCTTGTTCCTGGTTGTCATACATGCTATAAAGAGGGATATGATGTATATTTCAACACCTCCGTCTTTCAAACAATATACTTCAATTATAGTAGTACTGGTTTTGATTTTATCTATTAACCTCATGGTTTAAATATAGGTAAAGAAAGTATTTTATGTGAGTGAGTGATGAACAAAATTCCTCAAATAAATGAGTGGAAAAAAAACCCAAATGCAATGTAGATACAAAGTGGACAGTCAAAGTATAAGCATCAACAAAACTATAGTTCTTTGACTATCTGATGTTGACACAAATTAGCAACATTCATGTAAGAGTTTTCTGGGGGCATTGTCAAATGCTTCATCAATAAAATATATGTAAAGATATTAGAACATTTTGAAAATGAATTCGTTTTTGATTATGGTTTACTGAGTCCACTGCAGGCTAAGTATTTGAGTGTGTTTCTTATTGTTATACTCCATCTGCTCATTACTTATCTGTTCTTTTCTTTAACTATACATGCAGTGTGATTACATGTGTAATTTAAGTTTCACGAGATATTCTTAAGTTAGTCTTACCGTAAATTTATTAACGTGTATATCTGGTCATTCTAAATTGGGGAACAATTTATGTAGAAGCAGCCCTGCTTCGTTTCCGTAATAGATTTTTGCATATCGGAAAGCAGCTCTGATGATCCATGTTTTGTATTATTTCGCAATAATGTACACACAACCCCTTGATTTGAGTACTTTATTACAAAACGCTAAGAAAGCTTCACTGTTTTGGTCAAGGGTTTCTGAAGATATTTTTTTTGGGTGGGGGAAGCGACGCATTTGGTCGTATTTGCAGCTTTGTTGTAAATGATTTTAATAGAAAAGATGAAAACAGTTTTCCCATTGACTGATACATACCATTAATTATTGTGATTAATATCCTTTTAGTAACAATTCTTAAAGATGTTTGTATCACTTTAAGATAACTTTTTTTTTCTACATTTCAGACCAACTTGAAAAGATTAGGGGTATGTATTATTATTTTTATCTATCAGCGAATTCTCATTATAATGTATATCTGATTTAGTTATCATGTTCAATAGCATCCAATTAGGGTATATAGGAACGTTTCAACTTGGTCGTAAACTAGTTCCCAAATGCGATAAGTATGCATAACTAGTAGCAGTACTTTCCTTGAAAAATAAGCGGTAGATGATATTCAAACATTCGAATCTATCTTCAAACAATTTGATATTTTGATTGGTTGATATTGTTAAATTAATAAATTTGAGTTCTATTGATAACTAGTTACATTTTGCATTATATTTCAAATTGGCTGCTAATTTGAAATTCAAGTTGGCCACCCTGATATACATGTACTGTCTCGGAATTTTACTCGTTTTATAAGAGTTCATTCAAAACGTCAAGGTAAACTTCCGTAATATCTAATTATTATGGCCGGGTTTAGAGGGCATTATTATCTCATAGTATTATCGAGGGATGGAATGGTGCACCAGCCAAAGACTGGGCACTATCCCATCACGAGACAATACTGTGAGACATATTTTGTGAAATGAAGCACTAGATAACACTCATTGCATTGGTAGCACTCTATGAGGTTGTGGTTGAAAATTGTACAAATGGTTGGGCTGGACGCCCGGGTTCTAAGGGGCGGGATCAAAACGCTCAAATTTGCTATTTTCATATAAACGACTTCCTGTTCTGAAACTAAGCTTTGTTTGGATAACACTCATATTGCATTAGTAGCATCGTTATTAGATGGGGACTCACAATTGTACAGATTGTGGGACTGACCCAACGGGGCCTGAGGGGCGTGACCAATGTGGTCAATTTGACATTTACCTAATAAACTAAACAACGTCTCTCAAACAAAATATTATATAAAGAACAACCAACTTAATAATTTTACATAGACCACAGTGTAAAAGTGAAGTTTTGTAATGTAGTATTAAAATACATTGTACAGGAATATTAGTTAGTCATTGTGTTCTGTAATTAAAGTGTAGGTTCTTATATAATACTAGATAGAAAAAAAGTTTGGGTCCTTCAGCTCAAACTCCAACCAGGGTAACCATGTTGAAATCAGGCGTACTTTTTACTAAAAATCCTAAAATTCTAATGTTTTACCTATTCATTGTCAAATTTGATATTTTGAACCTAAATCTCAATCTGTACTTTCAAATTCATATCGCGGTTATCTAGGAATAATTACCTGTCAGAAAACAATTTTATACATTTGAAATTCATAATTAGCTCGCCAATCAGCGGCCGGGTAAATATGCAGGGGCCATTTTGAATGTCTTTTTTCATTTAGTTGGTCGTTCCTTATACTACTTTGGTAGCATACTTATGGGATGGGAATTCAAAATTGTATAAATGATGGAACTAAACACCCACGTTCTGAGAGGAAGGACCAAAATGGGTCAATATTGTGGGATTGTGGTATGTTTGTGTTGTGTCTTTTATGATATTGGAAATTTTGCCCATTTCATAGTACTATCTAACTAGAGCCTGCCATCAAAGACACCAAACATCACCCGGTTATACTGGCTCCTCCCACAGGAATAACATTACTGTGCTAATGCTGGGCTTTGTGTTTCTTTGTGGTAGTAGAACTCTTGCCCATGTTTTCAGTCTATTGAGGCGAAGTATAAAGTTGTCGGTTGTAATTGCCTTTTATCCGTGGTCGTGCGTCTTGTGTCCGTAAACAATCAACATTGTCGATTTATTTTCGAATAAGCAAATTCATCGAAATTTTGCGCAAACCTTCTAAAGCAAAGCATAAGGTCAGCATTAGAATTGTAAATTGTTTGTCCCCCATCCCCCGGGTTGCTATGGGAGGAGCCAAATTGAGAAAAATTGATTAAAATTTTTAAAAATCGTCACTGACAGATGTAACTCTTCTATCTAATATTCTAATATGCAAATTAGAAATTAATTATAGTGATACTTTATCAGGCAAAATTTTGCTAATTGACATTCAAAAGTGAGCATCGATCATAAAGCTGTATTAAGTAAAATGTGCTGTGAAAAATATTCCTTTGTCTTGATGTTGTTATCAGCATGTTTATGCACACTACCAAACAATCAGTATAACCTTGTAATAATTATCCTTTATCTACGAACTCTATCTGAATTCTAAAATATAACTATACAGAGAACATTTAACTGTACTTTAATAATGTAAAGGTCTCAGAAGTCAAATCTTCACGTATTAAACTTTTGTCTCATATAATTCCCTATCTCCCTGGGGGCCTAAGGGGCTTATAACCGACTCTGAAACTAAGCATAGCATTATATGATACTTATATTGCATTGGTAGCATCCTTATGAGATTGCGGTTTAAAAGTGTACAAAATGCTGGGTCAACCCCAAGGATCCTCAGAGGTGAGGCCTAAAGGGCCAACTTGGCTATTTCCATATAAACGACGTTTTCTCTGAAATTAAGCATTAGATAACACTCATTGCATTGGTATCACTCTATTCGGTTGTTGTTCAAACTTGTATAAAATGACGGGGCTAACCTCCAGGAGCCTTAGAGGTGGTGCTAAAAATTGAACCCTTTTGACCTCGCCCCTAAGGCCATTGGGGGATCAGTCCCACCGTTTGTATAATGTTCAGTCAATACCCCATAATTATGCTTCCAGTCAATCTTTTATTAAATTCTGTCCAGCGGTTATGGGGAAGAAGTAGATTGTTGACGGACGGACGCTGGACGCTGAACGTCACGGCATCGCATAAGCTCACCTTGGTCCTTCTGACCAGGTGAGCTAAAATTATATTTCCATATAAACGATTTCTGAAACTAAGCATTGGGTAGCAATCATATTGCATTGGCTTAGGATGGGGATACAAAATTGTACAAAAGTTAGGCTAACCTTCCAGTGGTCTAGGGGCGGACAATCTTTATAATATTATTTGACTCCGCCTCAATGAAGCTTGAAAACTCCTGTCACTTTAATGGAGATGATTGGGCGTGAGAGAGAGAGAGAGAGAGAGAGAGAGAGAGAGAGAGAGAGAGAGAGGGGGGGGGAAGATAAAAAGTATACAAAACAATAGAAAATGGGGCGGAGCCAAAAGGGGACAATTTTGCTGATTCCAATATTATCGTACTCATTTAACAAATCTCGATCGAGCTGGTTCAAAATACAGAAAGAAGGACTTTCCATAAAAATTATTGTATTTGACAATATCTTGAATATCACAATGTAAACACTTATCTAAATGGAGCATTGCAATAACATTTAATGAAAAAAATGCAAAATAAAAATCCAATTTTCGATTTTGGGTCATTCTTATTTCTCATGGAACTACTTCCTTATCGGAATTTGTGAAAACAAAAATTTAGTATTGTTTATTGAATTGTATAAATATCCAGTATATCCAGCCAGAGTGTTTCAGAAAACATGACCCGACTTTAAATGTTACAATTTCGTCATGAAACATCATAAGTGCACGAATGAAAACATTGTTGAAAACAAGCGATACCACCCCATTTGTAGGAATACAATACTTTACAGCTAGGGTTTCATAAGATATCAAATTGACGCCATTAATGACACGACTAAAATAATATACTATTTTTTGCCAAAGTACATTCGATAACAAAAAATTACATTATGGTGGTAAAATAATTATTTCAATAATGAAACTTCATCAAAGATGATTTTTGAGCTGGCCTTGATCCAGTTTTAGTACCTAAAACATTTCACAGAAGCAAGAAATTGTTTTTCTTATATCAATATTTCAGTTTGAAGGTATTCCAGCAAATTAGTGATTAATGTCCAAATGAAAATGAGTTATTTCCGATTTAAAAAAAAGATAATGAAGTTTGTTGCATGTAGCATATGAACTGCACGTGTTAGAACAGGACCTATACCTACACACCAGTTAAATTGCATAAATGTCCATGTTTAAATTGTCAACAATTTATATCGCGACCTTTCTGTGTTTGGGTTTTTATCAAGCATTGAAATCGAGACCTTGTGTAATGATTCCGCAGTCTTTACAATTATGTTTCAAATATGTCTTCATTCAAATTGTGGATTTTGTTCTTATTAACATGAAACATATCTGAAATAAGAAAAGAATAAGAAAAAGAAAAGAATTTTTTGTCAGCTTTAGCATACATAATTTTCAGTATTTATTTTTAATAAACATTAGTGAATAAGAATCCAGATAACATGTTGATAAAATAATTAAATGTAATATGAAGATAAATATTCCTGTGTCTTCATGTAAAGCTCTATTGCATTACAATATACAATTATCTAAAAAGAATGAAAATTATCAAATTGAAATAAATAATGTAGATGAAACATTAACGTATATAATAAATAATTAAGGTCCATCAAAATATACACACATAATACCAAAGATCGACAAACACTGATTAAAACACATTCCCTAGTATATTCATGCTCAATAATACAGTTTAATTTTGATAATACTAATATTTCAAATATCAGATTGTTCTGAAATCCTTGTTCCTGGTTGTTATACATGCTATAAAGATGGATATGATATATATTTCAACACCTCCGTCTTTCAAACAATATACTTCAAATATAGGAGTAATGGTTTTGATTTTATCTATTAACCTCATGGTTTAAATATAGATAAAGAAAGTATTTTATGTGAGTAAGTGATGAAAAATTGCTAAAATAAATGAGTGAATAAATATCAAATGCAATGTAGATACAAAGTGGACAGTCAAAGTATAAGTATTAGCAAAAATATAGTTCTTTGACTTTCTGACGTTCCCACAAATTAGCAACATTCATGTAAGAGTTATCTGGGGGTATTGCCACACACTTCATCAATAAAATAAATGTAAAGATATCAGAACATTTTGAAAATGAATATACTGTCTCGGAATTTAACTCGTTTTATAAGAGTTCATTCAAAACGTCAAGGTAAACTTCCGTAATATCTAATTATTATGGCCGGGTTTAGAGGGCATTATTATCTCATAGTATTGTCGAGGGATAGAATAGTGCACCAGCCAAAGACTGGGCACTATCCCATCACGAGACAATACTGTGAGACATATTTTGTGAAATGAAGCACTAGATAACACTCATTGCATTGGTAGCACTCTATGAGGTTGTGGTTGAAAATTGTACAAATGGTAGGGCTGGAAACCCGGGTTCTAAGGGACGGAATCAAAACGCTCAATTTTGCTATTTTCATATAAACGACTTCCTGTTCTGAAACTAAGCTTTGTTTGGATAACACTCATATTGCATTAGTAGCATCGTTATTAGATGGGGACTCACAATTGTACAGATTGTGGGACTGACCCAGCGGGGCCTGAGGGGCGTGACCAATGTGGTCAATTTGACATTTACCTAATAAACAACGTATCTCAAACTAAACATTATATAGAGAACAACCAACTTAATAATTTTACATAGACCACAGTGTAAAAGTGAAGTTTTGTAATGTATTATTAAAATACAGGAATATTAGTTAGTCATTATGTTCTGTAATTAAAGTCTAGGTTCTTATATGATACTAGATAGAAAAAAATTTTGGGTCCTTCAGCTCAAACTCCAACCAGGGTAACCATGTTGAAATCAGGCGTATTTATACTAAAAATCCTGAAATTCTAATGTTTTACCTATTCATTATCAAATTTGATATTTTGAACCTAAATCTCAATCTGTACTTTCAAATTCATATCACGGTTATCTAGGAATAATTACCTGTCAGAAAACATTTTTATACATTTGATATTCATAATTAGCTCGCCAATCAGCGGCCGGGTAAATATACAGGGGCCATTTTGAATGTCTTTTTTTCATTTAGTTGGTTGTTCCTTATACTGCTTTGGTAGCATCCTTATGGTATGGGAATTCAAAATTGTACAAATGATGGAACTAAACACCCACAATTTGAGAGGAAGGACCAAAATGGGTCAATATTGTGGAATGGTGGTATGTTTGTGTTGTGTCTTATAATATTGGAAGTTTTGCTCATTTTATAGTCCTATCTAACTAGAGCCTGCCATCAAAGACACCAAACATCACCCGGTTATATTATACTGGCTCCTCCCACAGGAATAACACTACAGTGCTAATGCTGGGCTTTATGTTTCCTTGTGGTAGTAGAACTCTTGCCCATGTTTTCAGTCTCTTGAGGCGAAGTATAAAGTTGTCGGTTTTTATTGCCTTTTATCCGTGTTCTTGCGTCTTGTGTCCGTAAACAATCAACATTGTCGATTTATTTTCGAATAAGCAAATTCATCGAAATTTTGCACAAACCTTCTAAAGCAAAGCATATGGTCAGCATTAGAATTGTAAATTGTTTGTCCCCCATCCCCCGGGTTGCTATGGGAGGAGCCAAATGGAGAAAAATTGATTAAAATTTTAAAAAAATCGTCACTGACAGATGTAACTCTTCTATCTAATATTCTACTATGCAAGTCAGAAATTAAGTATAGTGATACTTTATAAGGCAAAATTTTGCTATTTGATATTCAAAAGTTAGCATCGATCATAAAGCTGTATTAAGTAAAATGTGCTGTGAAAAAAATATTCCTTTGTCTTGATGTTGTTATCAGCATATTTATGCACACTACCAAAGAATCAGTATATCCTTGTAATAATTATTCTTTATCTACGAACTCTATCTGAATTCTAACATACAACTATACAGAGAACATTTAACTGTTACAATAATGATATAACGATCTCAGAAGTCAAGTCTTCATGTATTAAACGTTTGTCTCATATAACTCCCTATCTCCCTGGGGGCCTAAGGGGATTGTAAACGACTCTGAAACTAAGCCAAACATTATATGATACTTATATTGCATTGGTAGCATCTTTATGAGATTGCGGTTCAAAAGTGTACAAAATGCTGGGTATACCTCAAGGATCCTCACAGGTGAGGCCAAAAGGGCCAACTTGGCTATTTCCTTATTAACGACGTTTTCTCTGAAATTAAGCATTAGATAACACTCATTGCATTGGTAGCACTCTATTCGGTTGTTGTTCAAAATTGTAAAAAAATGGCGGGGCTAACTTCAGGGGCCTTAGAGGTGGTAGTAAAAATTGAACCCTTTTGACCCCACCCCTCAGGCCATCGGGGAATTAGTCCCACCATTTGTATAATGTTCAGTCAGTACCCCATAAGGATGCTTCTAGTTAATTTTTGTTAATTTCCGTCCAGCGGTTATGGTGAAGAAGTAGATTGTTGACGGACGGACGCCAGACGCTGAACGTCACGGTATCGCATAAGCTTACCTTGGTCCTTCAGACCAGGTGAGCTAAAATTATATTTACGATTTCTGAAACTAAGCATTGGGTAGCAATCATATTGCATTAGATTAGGGATAGAAATACAAAATTGTACAAAAGCGAGGCTAACTTACCAGGGGTCTAGGGGCAGAAAGCGGACAATCTTTATAATATTATTTCACTCCACCTCAATGAAGCTGGTAACTCCGGTCCCTTTAATGGAGATGCTTGGACATGCGCTGACCTGGGACCGGCGTGAGAGAGAGAGAGAGAGAGAGAGAGAGAGAGAGAGAGAGAGAGGTGTTTCAGAAAACATGTCCCGACTTTAAATCTTACAATTTCGTCATGAAACATCATAGGTGCACGAATGAAAACATTCTGGAAAACAAGCTATACCACCCCATTTGTAGGAATACAACAATTTACAGCTAGGGTTTCATAGAAATCATTTCGACGCCATTAACGACACGCCTAAAATAACAACTATTTTTGCCAAAGTACATTCGATAACAAAACTGTAAAAAAAAATACATTTTTGTTGTAAAATAATCATTTCAATGATGAAACTTCATCAAAGATGATTTTTGAGCTTGCCTTGAACCAGTTTAGGTACCTAAAATATTACACAGGAACAAGATATTGTTTTTCTTATATCAATATTTCAGTTTGACGGTATTCCGGCAAATTATGATTAATGTCCAAATGAAAAATGACGTTATTTCCGATTAAAAAAAAAAATCAAGTTTGTTACATGTAGCATATGAACTGCATTTGTTAGAACTGCACCTATACCTACACACCAATTAAATTGCATAAATATCCATGTTTAAATTGTCAAAAATTTACATCTGGTCCTTTCTGTGTTTGGGTTTTTATCAAGCATTGAAATCGAGACCTTGTCTAATGATTCCGCAGTCTTTACAATTATGTTTCAAATATGTCATAATTCAAATTGTGGATTTTGTTCTTATTTACATGGAACATATCTGAAATAAGAAAAGAATATGAAAAAGAAAAGATTATTTTGTAAGCTTTGATATACATACTTTTCAGTACAAATGTATTTATTTTCAATAAACGTTATTGAATAAGAATCAAAATAACATGTTAATAAAATAATTGAACGTAATATGAAGATAAATATTCCTGTGTCTTCGTGTAATGCTATATTGCATTACAATATACAATTATCTAAAAAGAATGAAAATTATCAAATTGAAATATATAATGTAGATGAAACATTAACGTATATGATAAATAATTAAGGTCCATCAAAATATACACACATAATACCAAAGATCGACAAACACTGATTAAAACATATTCCCTAGTATATTCATGCTCAATAATACACTTTAATTTTGATAATACTAATATTTCTAACATCAGATTGTGCTGAAATCCTTGTTCCTGGTTGTTATACATGCTATAAAGATGGATATGATATATATTTCAACACCTCCGTCTTTCAAACAATATACTTCAAATATAGTAGTACTGGTTTTGATTTTATCTATTAACCTCATGGTTTAAATATAGATAAAGAAAGTATTTTATGTTAGTAAGTGATGAAAAATTGCTAAAATAAATGAGTGAATAAATATCAAATGCAATGTAGATACAAAGTGGACAGTCAAAATATAAGCATTAGCAAAAATATAGTTCTTTGACTTTCTGACGTTTCCACAAATTAGCAACATTCATGTAAGAGTTATCTGGGGGTATTGCCACAGACTTCATCAATAAAATAAATGTAAAGATATCAGAACATCTGTCTCGGAATTTAACTCGTTTTATAAGAGTTCATTCAAAACGTCAAGGTAAACTTCCGTAATATCTAATTATTATGGCCGGGTTTAGAGGGCATTATTATCTCATAGTATTGTCGAAGGATGGGATGGTGCATCAGCCAAAGTCGAGGGCACTATCCCATCACGAGACAATACTGAGATATTCTGTGAAATGAAGCATTAGATAACACTCATTGCATTGGTAGCACTCTATGAGGTTGTGGTTGAAAATTGTACAAATGATAGGGCTGGACGCCCGGGTTTTAAGGGGCGGAGTCAAAACGCTCAACGTTGCTATTTTCATATATACGACTTACTGTTCTGAAACTAAGTTTTGCTTGGATAAAATTCATATTGAATTAGTAGCATCCTTATTAGAAGGGGACTCACAATTGTACAGATGGTGGGACTGACCCAGCAGAGCATTAAGGGCGTGACGAATGTGGTCAATTTGACATTTACCTAATAAACAACGTCTCTCAAACTAAACATTATATAGATAAAAACCAACTTAATAATTTTACATATACCACAGTGTAAAAGTGAAGTTTTGTAATGTATTATTAAAATAAAGGAATATAAATTAGCTATTGTGTTCTGTAATTAAAGTGTAGGTTCTTATATGATACTAGATAGAAAAATAAGTTTGGGTCCTTCAGCTCAAACTCCAACCAGTGTAATCATGTTGAAATCAGGCGTATTTTTTACTAAAAATCCTGAAATTCGAATGTTTTACCTATTCATTATCAAATTTGATATTTTGAACCTAAATCTCAATCTGTGCTTTCAAGTTCATATCACGATTATCTAGGAATAATTACCTGTCAGAAATTTGTTTTTTACTTTTGAAATTCATAATTAGCTCGCCAATCAGCGGCCGGGTAAAAATTATATCCTGGACTCAATCTTGTATATACAGGGGCCGTTTCGAAGGTCTTTTTTATTTAGTTGGTTGTTCCTTATACTGCTTTGATAGCATCCTTATGGGATTCAAAATTGTACAAATGATGGAACTAAACACACATGGGCCTGAGAGGAAGGACCAAAAAGGGTCAATATTGTGGGTATGTTTGTGTCGTGTCTTGTATAATATAGGAACTTTTGCCCTTTCACCCGATTATACTATACTGGCTCCTCCCACAGGAATAACACTAAAGTTCTAATGCTATACTTTGTTCTGATATGCGACGTGAAATGGAAGCTCTTGAATCTTGAATACTGACAATGTACTGGGAGATAAACAGGAGTCAGTAGTTTTAGACTAAGGTGTGTCGCGGGCAGTGGGCAGAATCAATAGTCTTCTAAACTTTGAACTTGAAGCCAAATGAGAGGTGGTGTCAATGAAGTTGTAAACTAGAAAAAAAGAAACTTATTAGAAAAAAACAGATTGACATACTCACAAAAGCGTGTGTGAATATATTGTCAGACTGTGGTATTCTGTTTCTTTTATGATATTGGAACTCTTGCCCATTTCTTCAGTCGTGTGTCCGTAAACAATCAACATTTTGGACTTATTTTCGAATAAGCAAATTCACAAAAAATTTGCAAAAACCTTTCAAAGCAAAGCATAAGGTCAGCATTGTAATTGTGAATTATTTGTCCCCCATCCACAGTGTTGCTACGGGAGGAGCCAAACGGATTAAAATTGATTGAAATTTTAAAAAAATCCTAACCGACAGATGTAACTCTTTTATCAAATATTCTACTTTGCAAGATAGAAATTAATTATGGTGATACTTTATCAGGCAAAATCGTCCTATTTGATATTCAAAAGTTAGCATCGATCATATAGCAGTATTAAGTAAAATGTGCTCTGAAGAAAATGTTCCTTTGTCTTGATGTTGTTATCAACCAAACAATCAGTATATCCTTGTAATAATTATCCTTTATCCTAAAATACAAATATACAGAGTACATTTTTACTGTTACATTAATTATGTAAAGGTCTCAGAAGTAAAATCTTCATGTATTAAACTTTTGTCTCATATAACTCCCTATCTCCCTGGGGGCCTAAGGGGCTTATAACCGACTCTGAAACTAAGCATAGCATTATATGATACTTATATTGCATTGGTAGCATCCTTATGAGATTGCGGTTTAAAAGTGTACAAAATGCTGGGTCAACCCCAAGGATCCTCAGAGGTGAGGCCTAAAGGGCCAACTTGGCTATTTCCATATAAACGACGTTTTCTCTGAATTTAAGCATTAGATAACACTCATTGCATTGGTATCACTCTATTCGGTTGTTGTTCAAACTTGTATAAAATGACTGGGCTAACCTCCAGGAGCCTTAGAGGTGGTGCTAAAATTTGAACCCATTTGACCTCGCCCCTAAGGCCATTAGGGGATCAGTCCCACCGTTTGTATAATTTTCAGTCAATACCCCATAATTATGCTTCCAGTCAATTTTTGTTAAATTCCATTCAGCGGTTATGGAGAAGAAGTAGATTGTGAACGGACGGAAGACGGACGCCGGACGCTGAACGTCACGGTATCGCATAAGCTCACCTTGGTCCTTCGGACTAGGTGGCTATTTTTAAATTGAGCATTGCAATACGATTTAATGTTAAAATAAAAAATAAAAATCCAATTTTCGATTATGGGTCATTCTTATTTTCTCATGTACCTACTGCCTTATAGGAATTTGTGCAAGCAGAAATTTAGTATTGTTTATTGAATTGTATAAATATCCAGTCTATCCAGGCAGGGTGTTTCAGACAACATGTCCCGACTTTAAATGTTACATCTTCGTCATGGAACATCATAGGTGCACGAATGAAAAAAAATTCTGGAAAATAAGCGATACCACCCCATTTGTAGGAATACAATAATTTACAGCTAAGGTTTCATAAGAAATCAAGTTGACGTCATTAATGACACGACTGAAAACATAATATACTGTTTTAACCAAGGTAAATGTACATTCGATAGTCAATAGAGATTTACATTATGATAGTAAAAACCATTATTTCAATGATGAAACTGCATCAAAGATGAATTTTGAGTTGGTCATAAACCAGTTTTAGTACGTAAAACTTAACACAGAAAAAAGAAATTGTTTTTTCTTATAGTATTACAGGTTGATACTTTTGTAAGATATTCTCGCAGAAAAAAGGAGGTATTCCAGCAAATAATTGATTGATGTTCAGATAAAAAAATGACGATTTTAAGTGCCTCGTGTGTCGTCCGTTGTATGTCCGTAAACAGTTTACATTTTCGACTTCTTCTCCAAAACTGCTAAAGCAATTTTAATGAAATTTTGCACATACCTTCTAACGCATAAGGCAAAAATAAAATTGAGAATTATATGGTCCCCACCTCCAGGGGGCTGTGGGAGGGGCCAAAAGGGATAACATTGACTAAATTTTCAAAAAATCTTCTCTACTCACAGATGTGGTAGAATCAAATACTTTTCACGGATAGAAATGTCTTAAGGTCAATTACAAAAATTGTGAATTATTTGACCCTGTTTATTTTAGTTTATATAGGGAAACATATCTGAGCATTATTTGGTCAGTTGATATAGGAAATGAGTCAAATGTTGTCAGAATAATCAGTATGAGATATCCATTGAATCCTATTAACAACAACTACATTACTGAGCCCCGGAGCCTTTAGAGCCTTAGAGATCAAATAAGCTAAAACTTCAAAACTTTTTCTCCTGAACTTCTGGAAATGGTAGAATCAAATACTCTTCATAGGTGGAAAAGTCTTAAGGTCCTCTAAAAATTGTGAATTATATGACCCTGGGGTTTTACTTTTCGCCCTAAGGAGAGGATCAAGGTCATTGTAGTTATAGAGGAAAAACATTTATGAACAGTATTTGCTCACTTTTCATAGGAAATTAGTCGAACTGGGTAGCATTTTTAGCCTGAAATATAATTTTAACATCATATTCCTATTGGTCCTGGTCGACCTGCTGGAGCCAGTGGGGCATGGTTAAAAGGGGTGAAAATGACTAAAATTTCAATTCAATTTTGATTGAAACGTCTAGAGACCCTTTACAATAATTGTGAACTTCATGGACCTGAGGTATAAGATTTTCTCCTGGGAGGGGGTCAAAATTACTATAGCTAATATAGGAAAAACACATTTAAGAAAATGATATTTGCTTCGATTTCATAGGAAATTAGTCAAACTGAGTTAGAATCATTAGCCTAATATAGCATTTTAATATCATATCCATGTTAGTCCGTGCCGACTCCTAGGGGTCAGAGGGGCAGGGCCAAAAAAGGTCACAATGGTTAAAATTTCAATAACCTTCTGAATTCACAGATTTGATCAAATCAGATACAGTTGATAGATTGAAAGGTCCAAAGACCCTTTACAAGAACTGTGAGTTTCATGGGCCCTTGGATCTCAGATTTACCCCTGGCGAGATGGGTCAAAGGAGGTGTTGCATGGCCGCCCACGATCGATTTTTAATTTTTTGGTGCGAATATATCAATCGGCACATAATACGTATCGGAACAGTACTCATTCCATGAATAGATTAATCATGCGACTACAGCGCCACCTTTTGTAAGTTTTACGTCCGATTCCTACTTGTGCGCCTTTAATGTATCATATTTAGGCATACAAAACCCAAAGATAAATTATTTTGGTGTAATAACATAGCATTTCGTATTATCTTTTTAACGATATACAATACTTCATCACATCTGTTGGGGTTTCCTTGCAATTTCCAGTTGTGCTCTTAATTTTTCATGAAAATAGAGCAATTTCATTTCATTAGTTTTTAATTAATTCCTTAGATAACAATGACAAACCCCGAGTCAAAAATATCTTCATATATCATTTAATGACTCATGAAAATATTGTGTCGATGAATCACTGGATATGCCGACTTTTTTCCACTTTTGTACGTCTACCCCCTTTATTTCTTACCCAATATCAAAGTACTGAGAGTACTGAGTGTTAAAAATGTTAAACGAAAGCTGTCCTTCTCTCGGCTCTATCATGTATCAAAAGCCGCATTAGCGACGTCATAGTTGAGTAAAACGTATCCCATGTAAGTTGATGTACCAAAGTTCGGTCAAACTGACATGTATATTGACATTTGATCTACATCTAAATAAAAACTTATTTTGCCTATATATCACAAAATGTTAATTTTAGGGTCATATATTGAACTAGACAATACGTTGTGTCATAAAGCAAAATAAGGTCAATATGACTTTATATTTCCTACACCAATCGTCAGAAGTATTTCCTATTTCTGTCTTCATGGGTTTATTTACTTATTACTAAGCAAATGTTCCGTTTAGCGAAACGTATATCGATGTAACTTATATGTTGACCTTAGATATTTCTCAAAAGGATATACTGTTGTTCTGATGTCATAAACATGTCATGATAAACTAGGATTTCATTCGTGAGTCAAACAGCCCATGTCTGACTATTATTCACACAATAAAACATGGTCAAAAATACACAGTAATGAAAAAAAGAATCCAGTGGACTGAAATTGCTCAACTTTTTTAGGCACCAAATAAGATATTGCACGCTAGGAACTCTTCAATTGACGTCTTCGGTGTCTGATATAGTTAAAAATGTTACTACGAAAGTAGGTCAAGTAAACAAATCATGCAGAAATTTACAGACCCACTATCTGAGTTATTTAGGCCTTTCATATACTGAAAAGCTGTTTGAAGATTTTCATACATTTGACCTGTCTGAAGCCCTTTATTCCAGCATACTGCAAGGCGTCTAGAAGTCGTTTATGTTTGGCAATTTCAACCCTGTGATCTTGGTCATTTCATTTGACAACATCTTTGTAGCCCTTTATTTGAGAATACGTTAGGTCTAACTTATGTATCATGCCTTTCAGTTATTGAGAAGAAGTTGTTTCAATGAAAAGTTTATGAACGACGGCGCACGAAGTACGATCACTATAGGTCACCCTGACCTATCGGGCAAGATGATTTAGGAAAATTTGCCCTTCACCCCAACATGCTACATGTTCAATATCAGGTCTCTAGTCCTCTTGAGTTATTCACAAGAAGTAGTCGTTTAAGCTATCATTCTACAATCCCAATATCAGATTCCAATGCCTCTATTTATTCACATAAGTCGTTTAAAGGTTTTAGCCTATTTGACCCTTGTAACCTTAAATGAACGTGGTAGTCTTTCGTGCCAGCATACTACAGGCCTTATATCAGGTATCTAGGTATCTTAGTTATCCACAAGAAATTGTTTAAAGATTTAGTCTTTTTGAATTATGTGACCTTGAATGAAGGTCAAGGTAATTTATTTCCGCAAACTTGGTGGTCAATCATTCCAGCATTCTACATGCCTAGTATCAGTTTCTTGGGCCTTTCGGATATTGAGAAGAAGTCGTTTCAATGAAAAGTTTACACAAACGACGAAATGCGAACAGCGCATGACAATGGACAAAGCATGGTGATTATAGGTCATCCTGGCCCTTAGGCTTAGATGAACTTATGACATTAAAATGAACTAACGATGAAAACGCGGTCCTGCAGGTAGGGCGTTAAAATTGTACCTACTGCCCCTATTGCATGATCGTAAAAGGCGACTAAATTTAGGATCGTATCATAGCATCTCTTCTTTCTAACTTAATTTATATTTCCTAACGTCTTCCTTGACACCGCCTCGCGTTTGGCCTTCGGTTGAGAGCTCGCCCCTGTGAGGTAGCTCTGGGTTCAGCATTAAGGGAGTAAGGACGACTGGTTCGCATGTTGTCAGTAATAATGTGACTGAGTGGGAATGTGTTGCTTTTACCCCTGCAAGGATTTCTAAGAAAAGTTCTAGAACTGCTCCAGAACGGTTCCCCGGAAAGAGTTCTAGAAGTGTTCTAGAAAATATTCTAAAGGAATTATAGAATCGTTCTACAACGTTTTCTAGACAATGCTCTAGAACTGTTCTAGAACAGTGTTCTAGATTGTTCTAGAGTAATGTTCTAGAACAATTCTAGAACTATTCTAGAAATTAGAAACTGGAGCAGTTCTAGAACATTTCTAGAATATTTTCAGAACATTTCTGAAAAAGTCTCATTTAACATTGTTAGAACCGTTCTGGAACAGTTCTAGAATTGTTTAGAACAGTTGTAAACTGTTCTAGAACTTTTTATAGCGTTTCTAGAACTTTCATTAGATAATCTAGAAAGCATGCACTTTCATGAAGGATGTTTGATGAGGAAAAACTTATAACTTGTAATCAGTACCTGGTAAACTTTTTGATGGTATTATTTCGCATACTAAAGGGTAAAATGAGACATAAGCGCCTCGTCTGATGTCTGATTGACGCTAGCAAAAAAGGTAGCCAAATTTAGTCGCCTTCTTACGATCATGCAATGGGTATAGGCAGGTGGCATTCTAACACCCTACCTGAGACGATGGCAACATTGATTGGTTCCCGTTAACAATGGGCAAATGGACACATACTGTCATATTTATTAACCTTAATGCTTATACAGTTTCTTAGAATGCAACATGGCATTGTACATATGTTAAATCATAACTGTCAGTATTATATGTCCCACTGTTTTCAAAACGGATAAGTAGAATTTCTCTAAAAAAATATTATAAACATGAGTTTTAATGATGATAATTTCAAGGTTTGGTTGAAACACGCAACTCATCATCACATTCTACTCTTACAGTAAAGTCGGTAATATTTGACAGTGTAACTCTAGTACTTTGATATTATGGAAAATACAGGGGGTAGACGAAAATAAACCTAAAAAAACGTGACCAATATCCAGTGGATTCATCCATTTGAGCTTTTATGGTGAAACCGATGATAACCTGAATATATATTTTAAACATCAAAATTTTAGGGGTACTCGAGCAGTTTGCCTTCTATTCTAGTTGCTCAAAACGGAAAAAATGAAAACTTCAAAACAAGTGCTATGTTTTTGTCAAATTTGAATATTTACGTTCCATTTGTGACTAAATGGTTATTGGATTACAAGCCAAGTGTGGATATGTCGTTAAAAAGGGCAAATTGTTATGTGGTATATTTTAATCGATATGAAAACAGTGATTTAAGTGTTTTTACTATGGACTTATGCCAGGTAAAAGGCCCAAGACGGCTTAAATTTACGCAGTGTTAAATGTAGGGGGCGCGTGTAAGTCCTAATAATGGTCCAATCGGTTTTAAGATTTATAGACATATGTGTATTAATGACAATTAAATAATTTAAATTTCAAAAATCAAAAAAATTATCGTGGGTGGATTTTATAGTTATAATGCAAACACCTCCTTTATATGCGTACATGTAGTAAATTCCCATGTATCTACATGTTTTATTCATAAAGTTTTGAAAAAAAAGGTAAACTTAAGTTTCTTCTTTTATTTGTAAGAAATATTTTTCTACAAAGTAAATCGCACATTTTCTTCCTCTAAATTGTGCAAAGAGAAAGGGATTTTTTTGAATTGTGAACCATTTCCATGTGACTTATCTTCCTCCATGTTTCAAATTACTTTCAAATGAAATATCTATATTTTTATTTTGAACGGTATAACCCGATACTTTCGTGTGTACCAAGATCCTTCTTGTATATCTTTTAAATGGCGAGGTTTGTTCAGCATTGTTCTATTCTTTCATGTTTTGGTTTCTTTTCTAGAATTAGGAGAAAGCAATTGGGTATGTATTATTAGTGCTTATTTGTTAGCAACGATTGCTCGTTATGTGTATATATAATATAGTTAAGAAGTTCTCCTTTACCGTTAATAAACAACTTTGAAGCAGTAAAAGGCGAGATGTATTTAGAATAATGAGCCTATTGGAAGAAATAAATAGAGGTTACTCTTTAAATTGTTTGTTGAATTATAAAATCTATTTCTTCAAAAGTAAAACGCAAACGTCTTTGTAAACTTTTTACGAAAATTGAATCTACGGAATAAGAAAATCATTACGCATTCAGCATCACAAACAAGAAAACGCAAATTAGCATTAAAAAGATATTTCCTAAAATCATCATAAAATAGTAAAAAGTGTATGAAGAAAACAATTAAATAAGGTCTCGACTGTATCGTAAAGTAGAATGGTTATTAATGGAAATTGACCTAGGATAAGTGAAATATATGAAAATTTTGCGAAAATCAAGTCACGTACAAATTGCGTCAAATTACTAAGCTGAATTTGCAGGTTTGCAATAAATGTCATATGACGTACTTTCAATAAGCCGCAATCATAAATGAATTGAATGTGTAAAGTTCAAGCAACTTTGACCTACTATTGAGTAGTTTTGATAGTTTGCAGATCCTTACAATAATCCTCTATTGACTAAAACTACAATGCATCTTATTTTCGAAAAATTTGGTCAAGATATGATAGGGAAATGGAATAAACAATAAAAGCATTGACTCCACAATATTGTATTAATTAAAGCTGTAGTTAAATTTTGACAGAATATAGATTGCATTTTTATTAGAATGCTGGTAGGTTAGGAAAGATAGACATTTTATTAGAGATAGCTCCCTCTCCGCTGACTTAATATGGTAATTTTTCTCTATAAAAACGGAGCAGACGATTGTAGTATTTTTCTTACAGTTACAAAAGTTACTTACTTAACGCATTACCACCATTAGAAGTTGGAGCTTCCAATTTTACTTCAAGAAATAAAAAACATCGGAAATAAGTAATTGCATCCCGAAAAAAATCTTGGCAGCTATGTACAAAATATAATGAATGCAGTACTGATTGCGTATGCATCGAAAGCAAAATTAATTAATTTTAAATACTTTCTTGTGTTTAGGTAGACATAATTATACACGATTAAACACCAAATTAGTGGTCAAATGATGTTATAATAATGCTCTGTCGCGGTGGACGCATCTTAAATGTAATATAGAAAACGTAATTATAGTCAAGTAAAGGAGGAGTGTCAATTTAGGCCATCTGGTGGCCATGAACCGATAAGCATTTTTTGTTAAGCAGACACCGGGGTTAGGACATCATGATTATGACCTTATATTAAGGTCAGGTCCGGAGTCCGTTGTGAGTTATTGGGGGGTTAAACAGGAAGGGCAAATTTCTGTTTTGTCCTGTTTTGTTGGAAACCAAACTATGATTTTTTTAATTATGCATTTATATGTTAAAAATAATTACATTTTGAAAAATATAATTAAGAGCTCTAAAAAATAAATCAGAGGACCCCAATTTTGTAAAATGTTTCAATCATGCTAAGAAAAGTTTATCTGGCTGCCATTGATATAAATCAGAAAATGTTATATATCATATTAACATTGCATTAAGCAATATATATTGCAATCATTATAAATTTAGGCAGAAAAATATTGGATGAGATGGGCAATGTGAAATCGGGGGAGCAATTTGTTTTTTGCTTTATATCGAAAACTTTAAATCACTATAAATGTATTTCTAAGTTCAGAAGTAAGATAAACTTACTCAAATAGTATTAGTATTATTTTTCTGTATGAATCGCATTTGACGGAGACATGTAACTACATATAGATACAAACATATGGAAAAAAAATTATAAATTCATTATTGCCTGTCAAACGTTATTACAAAAGTATTTGAGCAAGTACATGACCATCCTGATCAATAAGCAACATTTGTTGTCTTAAAGTTTAAAATAAGAAAAATTCCCCTCACCTCGCCCTCCCTGCTCCCCTCCCAATCCTTTTTCTAATCCACAATATTCTTTGCTAAATCTAATAATATGCAAATATATTTGTTCAATGCAATATTAATATAATGTATATAGCATTTAATTATATGGCAGCCCGATGACTTTATTCTTGAATAATTGAACATTAAACAAAATAAAGGTCACTGTGACTAGTTTTTTGACACAAAAGTTTATTTTCAAAAATGGGTTTATCTGTTAACATATAATGCATTATAATTCATAGAAGAAAAATTCAAAACATATAATTGGTTCTAAAAAAAACGGACAAACAGAAATCGCCCCTCCTGTTTAACCCCACTGTCCAGGTTAAATGGAGTTTTCCAGTCCTTGTCACCTGTCATTCATTTTGAAGAAGTGGCATCTATCATACCTGTGAATAAAATAAATTTAAAGGTCTACCATCTTGCTAAACTTTTAATGTTGGGTGCCATCTATGTTGAATTTCGGCCACCAAAAATTGACCAAAAATATCATGAAAATTCCATATTCCTGTCAGAAACACACCCGACAGAATTTTAAATTTCTTTTACATATTTTACATCTACATGCCTCAACCCACACATTAAACCATTTGAAAATTGATGGCCCCGAATACACCAATCAGTCAGGCTTCGAAACATTCACCTCTCTATGAAATCTTGTGCTAAGGATTCCAGGAATCTAGTTTTTGGTTTGATTCTGCATCCTATAGAAAGTTTGTTACTATGTACTGTAAATTTTTTGTAATTCTGTAAATCTAATTAGTTACGTGGCAGCATGTTGGAGAATAAAGAGCTACAGTTTGTAAATATGAATGACCTTGATCGTATTTCCTTGCTGTTAAAATCTGTCAAATTGTCAAATGGCAATTTCTTGTACATTGATGCGAAACAAGTTACATGTAGAAACTATGTAAATACTTATGATGTCTCGGATTAAGATAAGGCCTATAGAGTAGGAGGGAGAAACTGATTTCGAAAGAAAAAGACAGCAATAGGTGGTCAAGTTAACCTTTCACTGATCACGTCCGTGCCGTGATCGAACTCTGGCGGCTAGGTGAAAGGCTTAACACCAACTAATACCCCTTTTGATAACGCAACTAAAGATACATTATGTATATAAGATTACACAATCAGTGGTTGTTGGACTATGATATGTCACGAAGAGTGAATAAAATGTGGATTTTGTTCCTTCGTAAATAAACTACTCTGACATCTGTAAACAGCTGATAGTTTTCTATTATATACGCCAAATCATAGGTAACCACATACATGTTACCGGCTATAATGATATATTTATACTGTAATGTATAAATATAATAAACAGTGTATTTATTGATTATTTATCTATAGTAAATTCCTCATTCTAATTCATGGTTATTACATTTAGTTTTAAAACTCAACGTTACCACTGTACATTACCGCCGAACCTAACGGACCACGTCG
>SAYR01056068.1:53765-119322 GCA_004382745.1 Argopecten irradians irradians | reverse complement strand
CCGACCGATAGGGACCGAAGGAGAGGGGCCAAAAGGGGTCAATTAGGCTAAAATTACAAAAATCCTCTGAAATTCTGGAATTGGTAGAATCAAATAATCGTCATAGACGGAAAGGTCTTAAGGTCCTCTACAAAAATTGTGAATTCTATGACACTGGGGTTTTACTTTTCGCCCTGGGGAGAGGGTCAAAGTCACTGTACGTAGTGGTCCTCTACAAAAATTGTGAATTTTATGACACTGGGGTTTTACGTTTCGCCCTGGGGAGAGGGTCAAAGTCACTGTAGTTTATATAGGGAAAAAACATTTATGAACATTATTTGCTTA
The DNA here is from genome assembly GCA_004382745.1 of Argopecten irradians irradians. Classification (NCBI taxonomy): domain Eukaryota; kingdom Metazoa; phylum Mollusca; class Bivalvia; order Pectinida; family Pectinidae; genus Argopecten; species Argopecten irradians. Next base: position 118,998 of record SAYR01056068.1, on the reverse strand, counting down.
CTTGTCATAGGAAATTAGTCGAACTGGGTAGACTTTTTAGACTGAAATATAATTTTAACATAATATCCATATTGGTCCTGGCCGACCCGCTGGAGCCAGAGGGGCATGGTTAAAGGGGGTCAAAATGGCTAAAATTTCAAAAATCTTCTGAATTCACAGATTTGATGAAACCAGATACTCTTAATAGGTTGAAACGTCTAGATCCCTTCACAGAAATTATGTGAACTTCATGGACCTGGGATCTCAGATTTTCCCCTGGGGAGGGGGTCAAATTTACTATAGGCAATATAGGAAAAACACATTTAAGAAAATAATGTTTGCTTAGATTTATAGTCAAACTGAGTTAGAATCATAAGCCTAAAATAGCATTTAAACATCATATCCTTGTTGGTCCGTGCCAACCCCTAGGGGTCAGACGGGCAGGGCCAAAAGAGGTTAAAATGGCTAAAATTTCAAACACCTTCTGAATTCACAGATTTTATCAAATCAGATACTTTTCATAGAGTGAAAGGTCCAAAGACCCTTTAAAAGAATTGTGAGTTTCATGGCCCTGCGATCTCAGAGGAGCAGGGCTAAAAGCTGTCAAAATAGCTTAAATTTCACAAAAAAACCGCATAGATAACACATAAATAAAGAATTGAAACTTAGAAGTCAAGGTTATACGTTGTAAAAGTTAGCACTTGAAAATGAAAATTAAAAGGTAACTTATCTAGATTATAAAATTTGGCACTTAAAAACTGAACATAAAAAAATGAAGATTAAAACGTAACTCAATAAACTATAAAAGTTAAATACTTAAAAACTGGTTGACTAAAATGTAAACATGATAAAATAAAAACTTAACGCTGAGAATTGTGACCCATATTACCCTCCATAGAAATCGTAGACAAATCGAATTTGAACAATCATGCCACTATGACTTACTTCCAAGAAGTAGTTTTTCAACAATTTGTATTGGTCCTTTGACAGGGAAATGTCTGCCGAGCATGCAGAATTTGGAGATAATTTTCGTGAATTTGTCTCTGCATTATGGAATATTGGATCAACAATAAATTATAAGCTTGAATATTTTATTCATTTAAGTGCAGTAATTCTGATAATATAGATTCTTTAATAAGTATGTTGGTATGTTTAGGAAAGATATACCTTTTATATTATTATATTCAAGTCAATTTGTTCAACTCAAGTACGGAGCCTTTGAGTGTAATGCAAAGGCTTTGATAGTATTCTGGTATAGGTTTACGCATCACAGTTTCAGTTACATAGTATGTCTCCGTGTATGTTTCCTTTCAAATACAAATGAATAAATATACGGAAGTCTATCGAATATAATGTATTGACATTTCCATTATCAGTCTGACTGTTTGTGATCTGATTAAACTAGAGTCTTCCCGTCATAAACATAGGTTTCAAAACTCTTAAGACCTAACCACCAGCTGTTTCTTTTCTTTGCATATCTAGTCTCAGTTTTCTTCAAAACCCGATGCGTATCTTTCTAGATATCATTACACATGTCATTAATCTAGTCTAATGCAGTGCATTGAAGAGTGATAGACTTTCATTGATACCTTCCTGTTCGTGTGTTTTTGATGTGCTAAAAAGTGAAATAAGCATTTTTTGCATATCTGAATTTCCACATGTTCTCTGCATAGAACCTTAAAGTATTATACACGAATGGATAATATATCACCTATATTTTATTTTTCTCAATATAGTTTTCACCTTTGAGCTTTATAGTTGTAAAGTTCAAAGGTCAGAGATCACAAAAGTCACCACTTATTGAACAAAACTACAACATTTTGTGTTTTTCTTCATTTAACGCGGCGAACAACACCAGGAATGGTTAATTGAAATTTAAATTGAACTAAAGATAGTTCTTAATATAATACTTTGAAATGGCCTTTTAATTACCAACTATGAAAGTTTGCTAAAGAGATACTCTGTGTGACCTATGAAGCATACAACAGTATAAATGACATTTATTTATTCCGTTGATAGTTACACAGAGCAGAGCATTGAATTAATAAAGACTGACTAGATAGAATTTCTCCATGTATCTACTGTCTTATCAGAAAGTTGAAAAAAAATAACTAAAGTTTTGTTTATTTATTTGTAGATATTGTTCTCAATGTAATCTCATATTGTTCTCTAAAAGTGCAAAGAGGAACACGGATTTTTGAATTGTGACCGTTCATGTGTATTTCCTCCATGTTACAAATTATTTAAATGAAAGATTATATTTCCATTTGACTGGTATAAACCATACTTTGGTGTGTACCAAGATCATTCTTGTATATCTTGTTAATAGCGATTTGTCAGCATTGTTCTTATCTTTCATGTTTAGCTTCTTTCTATAAATTAGGAGAAAGCAATTGGGTAGTATTATTATCTTTATTTATTAGCGACTGATTGCTCGGATGTGTACATGATATAGTTAAAAAGTTGTCCTTTATCGTTAAATAAACACCTTTTAATGATCCTGTGCAGTAAAATGCAAGATATATATTTAATAATGAGGCTATTGGAAGGGATATATAGAGGGTACACTTTGATTGGATGTTGGATATGAAACTTATTTCTTAGTAAGAGCAAACGTCTTTGTAAACTTTTACGAAATAATTTACGAATAAGAAAATCATTACGTACATGTATTTAGATACAAAGTTATGTTTTCCAAAATGTTTTATTTGTAACATATAAATGCATTATAATTAATAAAAGAAAACATTCAAAAATATAATTTAATTGTACAAAAACTGGACAAAACAGAAAATTGGCCCTCCTGTTTAACACCCCCCTCCCCGTTCCATAACTCACAAGGGACTCCGACCTGACCTTAATCGTATGTCATACAATGATTTCCTAACCCCCGGGTATCTGTAAACAAAAAGTAATGCTTATCGGTCATTGCCACCAGAGGGCCCAAATTGACAATCCTCCTTTGTTCAACTCAAGTACGGAGCCTTTGAGTGTAATGCAAAGGCTTTGATAGTAGTCTGGTATAGGTTTACGCAACACAGTTTCAGTTACATTGTATGTCTCCGTGTATGTCTCCTTTCAAATACAAATGAATAAATATATGGAAGTCTGTCGAATAATGGATTGACATTTCCATTAGCTGTCTGACTCTTTGTGATCTGATTAAACTAAAGTCTTCCCGTCGTAACCATAGGTTTCAAAACTCTGAAGACCTAACCAACAGCTATTTTCTTTCTGTGCGTATCTAGTCTCAGTTTCTTCAAAACGCGATGCATATCTGACTAGATATCATTACACATGTCATTAATCTAGACTGATGTAATGCATTGAAGAGTGGTTGACTTTCATTAAGACCTTCCTGTTCGTGTGATTTTGATGTGCTAAAGAAGTGAAATGAGCTTTGTTTGCATATCTGAATTTCCACATTTTCTCCCCATAGAACCTTAAGTATTATACACTAATGAATAATATATCACCTACTTTTTATTTTTCTAAATATAGTTTTCCCTTTTGATCTTTATAGTAGTAAAGTTCAAAGGTCATAGATCACAAAAGTCACCATGTATTGAACAAAACTTTTTGTGTTTTTACTTCGTTTAACGCGGTGAACAAAACCAGGCATGGTTAATTGAAGTTTAAATGTGAACTAAAGATAGTTCTAAATGTAATACTATGAAATGGCCTATTAATTACCAACAATGAAAATTTGGCAAATAAATAATCTGTGTGACCTTCGAAGCATAAAACAGTATAAGTGACATTTATTAATTCTGTTATTAGTTACACAGAGCAGAGCATTGAATTAATAAAGACTGACTAGATTGATTAACAAATCAAAGAGCCTAAATCTTGTAAGAAAATGTAAGAAACAATTTTGAAATCATGTTCTTAACACTGTGAATTGTTTACGCGCAAACGTACTCCCAATGTCGGTTTGGAAAAAAACTTATGAACTTATATGAACGATATGCTAAAACATCTTCATCTTAAGACATTGTTTTCATGAATATTACTTATATATAAATGATATTTTTTTTTACAATTCGGTATTTATATACATGTATATTAAAACGAGAGACAATAATGCTTTTGGTATTAATGGAAAAGGAAAAACAATGTTTTTTTAATACATTTGAATCCCATTTAAATGTTTGAGATGGATCCATATTAATGATCAATTGTTAATAAATGAGTATAAATGTCAATAAGTATCACAAATTATTATTGCAATATCATTGCCGAATAAGTACATGTATGGTTAACTCAAACATGCTATTAGAGTGGGTCCAGTTTTTTTTCCAATTTTTATCCCCCGTTTTCGTTTTATCCGAAACAGGGGATATTAATTTGGTTTGTTCGTCTGTCTGTCCGTCTTCGTTTCCGGGCAATAACTGTAACAAATGAAAACCGATTTTCTTCAAACTTGGTGACAAGGTTAAGGGCCTTAAGGGCTCGGCCAGGTTTGATCAACTCTTTCAGCGGATGCTATTAGAGTTATGGACCTTTAATTTACAACTGTCATTTTTCAGCAGTTTCTGTGTAATAACTAACAAATGTTACAATTAAAACTTGGTGGCAAAGTTAAATGTCTCAAGGGCTCGGCCAAGTTCAATCGCCGCTTGCGACGGACCTTATTTAGCAGAGTTATGGCCCTTTAATAAAAAAAAGTCATTTTCTGCCATTTTCCTGTGCAATAATTGTAACAAATGTAAACCGATTTTCTTAAAAGCTAGTATCGAAGTTTAATGCCTTGAGGGCTCAGCCAGTCACTTTCAGCGGACATTATTTTACACATCTTACTTCCGAATGATATTTCAGTTTATTTGTTCGTGTTTCAACAAAGTTTAAACCTAACTTCAATAATGTTAAACTACAATATGTCCTGAAAGCGAGGGATGGAAATTCCACGAATTTGCTTGTTAAAATATCAATCTGATTAAAATACAGATCCTTATTATCACTACGTTAGATAAGAGGATCTGAGAAAATCCCATTAGGGGTCATGTCCAGGTGACCTTTGTAAATGGCCAATCAGATTGCTGCTGGCAAAATTTTCACAGTGAATTTCAGGGGACGAAATAGTTTGAAAATCTGTCGGAATTATTTCCGTGTACGTAGTCATCTCGACCAAAGAGCACATTAAAGCTAATCGTATTTATATGTTGCGGCGAAATGGCATTGTCAATTGACAGAGCAACGTGCAGAAAATGCATTTGATCTGAATTACACGTGGTATAAAGGTCATCCGAACATAACCCTTAATCGGATTTTCTCAGATCCTCTATTGAACGGAGTGGTTATAAGGATCTGTATTTCAATCAGATTGGTTAAAATATTAAATGTCTACGAGAGGTCTTATCTGCATGAATGACGTGATTGACTGTCATTTGTCTTTGCGAGAAAGGAAGACACGGTTACCAGGATTTATTCTTCGTTGACAACTTTGTGACAGGCATGTTTTTATTATTGTAGTAAAAGCGAAAAAAAATAATGACCAGACTGGTTTTAAACCTGAGACCTTCGCCTTAATGACTAACACACAAACTGGGGTTTTGTAATCGCCTGTTTAGATTCCGGCACCTTCCAAACACTAGCCGGATACTCTACTTATTCAATTGAGCTAACTGTATACATACGCCCTTTTCAAGCCGATGAGCAGCTCATGATAAGAAAAGAATTGATATCCGGCAATCCCGACTCTCTGTCAAACATCCTTGAGCAAATGCAAAAAACAAAATCAGACCGTATTAGAAATTCAGAGCGAAAACATTCTTTTTGAAAGCATGATACAACTAAGTCAAAATTTTGTTTCACTTTCACACAGAAATATGTAGAGACCGCAGAACCAAATGATTCCCTGTATACAATATGTTAACGTTTGCCACTGTCCAGGTTAAATGGAGTTTTCAAGTATTCATTAAACAACATCTGGTCATTTGATTGGCTCTGCTTAAAATCAGGGGATGCAATCAAATTCCATGTCTTTAAAACATACTTCAGGTATAATTCGGTATAATTCGGTACATTTTTGTTGATATATTTCAAGGACGTAGATGATATATACAAATATGTACGTTCTCAATATTTTGAAATAAATTGAATACTGCTTGCAACTTCTGTATGACTTTTAATGTGTGATTACTTTCAAATTAGTTAATTGTGTCCATTGTTTAAATTTATTCATTATACATTTTTGATATTTCGCACCTCAAGATAGTCGTCTGTTGATTTTGTAAAATCCACGTGAGCTGTACTGTAGGTGGTATCTGTCCGGTGCCTATTTTCCATGTAATGTGTGGACACGCTTCCACCAGGGTGGGCGTGCACGTGCAAGGACAGGGTCATGCAGGGTCAATGTGACACACTCAACCAATCCATTCACTCACCTCTAATACGTCATCATAACAACTTACATACACACACATTTACATGTACATGACATTGCATGACACAGGGACATGTAAATTCAGACAATACACAATACATGTAGTTTTAACACCTAATATAATACATTATATACACAGTGAATTTAAACACCGCGGCAAATATGTACAACAACAGATAATCACATATATATCATATAAGTCATTTATTATTAGAGTACCATGAATGTATTAAATTTATCCAAATATCGATTGAAGCCACAATATTTTACTATGAAGCCAGAATATCAGATGATACTGATTGTCAATAGACCATAAATAAACCATTCTCTATATGTTGTGCGTAATCAAGAAATATATACCAACCGATCCTTAATACGCTTTTGAACACGATGAGACTAATTAATAGTTCTAAAAGATTAAAATATTTGCGATTAACAATCAATTTTCTTACCTTAAATGAAAATATGGTATTGATGAATCACTGAAATATCGACTGTTATGTGATTTTATACCCGTGACTCTTACTATATTTTTACATTTTACTATAAGTTAAATGTTTCAAGCTTAATTTATTGTCTGGTTTTAGTACGTATTAACATATTCAAATTGGCAAATAGATTGATGATAATGCATTAAGCCATGGGCTAAGAGGGTCCCACATGCACCCCCCCCTCCCCAAACCTCCGAACTAATATTTTTCGTAACCCACTGATCACAAATCAAAATGTTAACATTGCATAAGTTGGGATGAACTTCCGGTTATGACGTCATCAAGATGGCCGCCATCTCAAATTTCACCAAAAAAAGAAAAATAGTCATAACATTGACATTTTTCAACCGAAGTAGACAAATGAGGTATCAAAATGACCACAATAGAACACTAAAAACATATCAGGACCAAATAACCGAATAAATGTAGTGATGTTTACGCAGGAAGTGAAAAAATAGGATTTTAAGCTCAAAAATGGTAATTTTTTAGTAAATTTTTCATATTTTGCTTGACGCAACAAAAACGTTTTCCAACCACAAACTTTTATTTCTAATTAGTTTTTTGTCCACTTATAAATCACTTTAACCAAAATCAAGAAAAAAAACAATGTTAACATTGTATAAGTTCCGGTTATGACGTCATCAAGATGGCCACCATCACGAATTTCACTAAAAAATGAAAAATATTCATAACATTGACATTTGTCAACTGAAGTAGACAAATGGGGTATCAAAATGACCACAATAGAACAACAAATACATATCAGGACCAAATCATCCAATATATGTAGCGACTGGTACGTAGGAAATGAAAAAATAAGATTTTAAGCTCAAAAATGGTAATTTTTCAGTTAATTTTTCATATTTGTCTTCATGCAGCAAAAATGTTTCCAGGGAAACTGTGATTTGTTAACTCAGGGTTTCATTGTATAACGTTGTCACAACTGATACTGACAATGAGCGAAAAAAGTCCTTCCTTCAAACTTCACCATCGTAGTATTTATATATGGCATTCATTCAATTTGAAGAGAATTTGGTTTGTATTTCGTAGCTGAGAAAGCAAAGGAGAATCGAGGAGAGGTACTTGTCTGATTTTGTCGTTCCCGTGTTAGAAAGACTTGTTTGAATGTTGTGTATATCCTTTGCAAAACAAAAGCAAAACAAAAGCAAAACAAAAGCAAATCAAATAAAGAAATATCTAAATATTGTGCACTTCATTTCAGTAACAGACCTTTCTTAAGACGGACGTCCCTATCCGTTAGCACATCATGCCACACTTTAGAATAACTCACAGAAATTATTTCATCTTATGCCGCTTTGTTGTGTTTTTATCAACATAAATCTGTTCAAATCGCCTTTCGTCCTTGGTCCGTCGTCCGTCCGTTAACAATTCTTGTTAGTACTATTTCTCAGAAAATGCTCAAGGAATCTTTTTCAAATTTAATACGTATGTTCCCCTATAGCCCTAGTTGTGCATATTGCATTTTGGGACCGATCGGTCAACAAGATAGCCGGAAGTTCGCCATCTTGGATTTTGATACTTGAACTTTATTACAGCTATTTCTCAGAAAATAACGAAGGGATCTGTCTCAAATTTCATGTGCAGGTTTCCCTAGGTCCCTAGCTGTTCATATTGTATTTTGGGACTGATTGGTCAACAAGACGGCAGTCTTGTTGTGCATATGACATTTTGTTACCGCTATTTCTCACAAAGTATTGATCGCCATCTTAGATTTTGATAATTGAAGTTTTGTTACCGCTATTTCTCAGAAAGTACTGAAGCAATCTGTCTCAAATTTCATGTGAAGGTTCGGCTAGGAGCTTAGTTGTGCATATTGCATTTTTTTCAGACCGATAGATGAACAAGATGGCCGACAGGTAGCCGTCTTGGATTTTGAGAATTGAAGTTTGTTACTGCAATATATCTCAGAAAGTTATGAAAGGATCTTTCTCAAATTTTATATGTAGTTGGTAGTAAAAATTTGAAAAGTTCCATTGTCAGACGTAGATCATTCTTTGGTAGTCGCAAAGATCCCTCTGGGATCTCTTGTTTATTAGCTACCATTTAAAAATTTCAAATTTTGATGTTCAAATGCTGTAACAGCGAAACGTGGTAATTATAATCTAGGATTACTCAACAACCTGACTTTGCTTTATATGACGTTCTTTGCCAGTGCCAGTCAAATACCATCTTAATATTTTTTATAGAACACAAACAATGAAATAAGGAAAACTCGAAAAATCATTCAAAATTATGATCACAAAATTAGTTTTTATGCTTGGAATTTAAGGTCCAAATGATATATATCATGCATAAGATGGTCGAATAATACGAAAGATATATGTCGATTTTCAACATGAAACTAAAATGCTTTAAAACCAAAATATTTGAATTGTTAAGGTTCTGTCGAGTTCGTTTTAACCTGTTTTCTCTGTATTAAAAAAAGAGGTTACACAACGAGTGGTTGTTAGATATGGAATTTATTCCACACGAGGGAGTTATTTTTTAAAAGTTACAAAAGCCACCAGCTTTAGCGAGTGTCTTTTGTAACTTATAAAGGATATCTTACGAGTGTGTAATGAATTCCATATCCAACAACAACGAGTCGTGTGACCTGTTTCTACCACTATTGCTTTTAGCCGATAGAAATACGACAATAATAAGGTAATGTGTGTCTGCCGAGATATGCAAATAATATGTAGTGATATTTTCATCAGCAAAAAGGCACTAATTAATATTAAAAGTCATATTTTGATAAAGAATCCATTCATATCAAAGTCTTCGAATTTGGAACAACTTAATGATAAAATATTTCTCATTTAACGTATTATTAAAGTTATTTTTCAAGGCTTCTTACAATATAACACTCATTGTTGGGCTATATAAAAGCATGCGCACGGCAGAGCCATGCCGTTTACTTCCCGCCAAATAACCCTTAAGCCATTGTGATCAAGTTAAAGTCTCTTTCAGACTAGTTTACTCTACATAACTCACGAGTATTAAGATCCTTTTCCGTCAAAATGAGTTACACAGATATACTGAACATAAAAAACGTCACGTTTTTGACACAACGACCTCGACGCACACTGAACGCTTTCCTACGGCAGTTATGACGTCAGGTGGCGATCACAACATACATTGTAGCATGACGTCACTAGATTACTGATGCCGTTGACAAATGATGACTTTGCACTGAGAATTAAGTAGTTCGGCCAATGTTCATCGTATCAGCCAATCAGAATGCGTACAGAGTTTATACCACGTGTGGTATAAACAAATTTTTTTACCAACAGCTGCATTGTTTATTTGATACCCTGAGAGTTGAATAACACAGCCTATTGTGGTAGAAACAAAATTACTACTGCGATTATCATTTGAAGTTACTTCATTTGCTTTGTTTTTCATCGGTCAGTAATACTGTAGCGAAAGCAAAGAGTTAGTTAGAGCTAGATTTAATTTGGGATGAACTGAAACACGAACCATGATCAAAAAAAATACTGTCAGGAAATAACTGTTAACTGGGAAGAGTAGTTAACCTTCTGATATGCTAAAAGTATGCCAAAAGTGACGATTTTCTAAAACATTGCTCAGTTTCCTGATTTTGGTACATTGCATATTTAGACACTTTAATAGGAGCTAATATACAGTAGGTTAGTTTGATTGCTTAGGGATCTATTTAAAATTTATAAGGTAGATCCATACTATTTAGCTCAATTGATTATGTGGAATGTCGTAGAGGCAATTGTGTGTTATTTTTGTTTTTAGTTTTAGTTTTTTTATTCAATATTTTTTTTTACTTTGGAGGGCCGCGCAATGATATCCTGTAATCACGATACAATGTTATTTATGCCAAATGCATTTTTTATCAAAATATCTTTCAATTGTTAATATGTTTATAATTGTCACTGTTCATCGATGATGTATTTTTCTCTTGTATTCTCTATTTTCAGAAGCGACCACGTTGGTAAGTATATGATGAATATTTAGATGTTCTATTGTTGTATTACCGTAGGATCGCAATACCTATATGTACCTTTACAAGCATAAGCATTGCAGACTTAAATAAATTATGCAGATTGGATTGTTTAATTATGAAGTGTAAATATCTAGAATTATGGAAGAGTTTTTAGCCCAACTTTATCAGATTGCCTTTCGTTCGTGGTCCATCTTCCGTCCGTCCGTCCGTCCGTCCATGCTTCCGTCCTTACGTCCGTCCGTCCACCCGTCCGTAAACAGTTCTTGTTGTCGCTATTTCTCAGGAAGTACTGAAGGGATCTTTTTCTCAAATGTAATATGTAGGTTTCCCTGGGGCCCTAGTTGTGCATATTGCATTTTGGGACCAATCGGTTAGCAAAATGGCCGCCAGGCAGCCATCTTGGATTTTAGTGGTTAAAATTTGTTACTGCTATTTCTCAGAAATTACTAAAGTAATCTTTCTCAAATTTCATGTGTAGCTTTCCCTTTGACCCTAGTTGTGTATGCTACATTTTCGGACAGATCAGTCAATGAGATGGCCGACCGGCCGCCAAATTGAATTTTGATTGTTAAGTTTTTACCGCTATTTCTTAGAAAGTACTAAAGCGATCTTTCTCAAATTCCATTTTGAAGGTTCCCATAGGACCTTTGTTTTGCATATTGCATTTGTGGACCAAACTGTGGACAAGATGGCCAATAGGCCGCCAGCCATCTTAGATTTTAATAATTGAAGTTAGTTGCTGCTATTTCTCACAAAGTACGGTAGGGATCTGTTTTAAGTTTCATGTGCAGGGGTTTCCTAGGGCCCTAGAATGAATACAGTTGTATTGCATTTTCGGACTGATTCAATGACCAAGATGGTCGACAGGTCACCATCTTGGATTTTGATAGTTGAAATTTGTTACCGCTATTTCTCAAAAAGTACTGAAGCGATCTATCTCAAATTTCACATGTAGCATGTTTGAAAAAATTTGAAAAACAGAGAAAGGATCCCTATTTTTAATGTCAGGCATATATCATTCTTTGGTGGGCGCCAAGATTCCTCTGGGATTTCTTTTTATAAGAGTAACATGTAAGATCTTATATCTGATCTTAATACTACATGTATAAAGCAAAGCCATCAGCACGCACAGTTTGAATTTTAATGCGCGTGTTTTATCTCGTTTTGAAAGTATGTTGAATTCTTTCGCTTGTAGTTCGTGCATGAAGTAGTTTTTAGGATCCATTATGTTCGAGAATATGCTGGATAAACTGTGCATCTAGTATCTCATTAGGGCTCATTTTTGCTACGAGGGCTGCATGGTATGTTGTGAATCTTGTGGGTAAAGAATGAGGTTAGCAGTAATTTTGCTTTGTCAGACATACTATTCCCTCTATCTTTAAACCATGTACCCAAACACTGGAATTATTTGAAATCATGTGCAAAGCCGATGGAACAGCATTGATGCAATGATTGGATAACAAACGTTTAGTACCAACATCCTTCTATGGAAAACTAGTAAATGATGCACCTGCATACACCGCAGTAAAAAGATTGACGGCGAATTTTATGCGTGGACGATCATTGTCCTAATACCGCTCAGAAAAATTGGCGGGTGGCTTCGTTATTTGTAAAAGTCATCCATCATGCGTCAGTCGCAGTATGTTTATCGTTATTTTTTTTCTCGAGATTTTTTCATTGGATACTTCGATGTTAAATCTTCTTCACATCTGATCTGTATATTTCAAATAATTAACTTACATTATATATAATAATTATGATAAAAATACTGTAAGAGGTATCTTCATAATTCCAATTGTTCTGAAATCAGAACGATTTTTTAAGTGTTAAGGTAGTGTAACTTACTTACTTTTGGAGAAAATCGACTTTTTGTGTCCCTATTTCCCTGATGCAAATATTCACTGTTGCCATACTTGGAAGGTCTTTATCACTACGGTGTTTATTCCCGTTGAAAACAAGCGTTATTACGCCCTTCGCGGGTTAAGTTCATTTTACGAATTTAAAGTCAACAAAAGAAGTGCAACAATATCAAGAAACAATGCATTTTCAATATTCTCTAATATCGACATTAGTCAGGCACAAAACTCGATACCGGATAATAAGAATTTCCTGTAATAGTTGCAATATCAAAATATTACGATGTCAGTAAATAAACGTTTAATTTCTTTCGTTTGATTCAATTTCTAAATTTGATGATTTGATCCCGAACATTCCAGTGACGTCACTTTCAGTAGGAGTGAATGAAACGGCAGTCAGTCCCTCCAAACAGTGACGTCACAATCACCGGAATGACGGTGCTTACATATTTCCCACGGTAGTAAAAAGGAGTACACACTCATTCGGTTTAGTGAATGCATCTTTTCTTGGTCATCAAAGAAGCGTTTCGCTTTGAACGAAATCGTGTAAATAACAGGCAATTTGCTTTCGTTTTGAATACCATCTTCTGTATGTACAATGAAAAAGTTGCAGGATAAACAGAATACACGGTCACTATCTTACAATACAAGTTTTTTTTGGTGCCGACAGGGAAAACCGAGATGACTCGGCAAAACCTCCTCATCTCATCTCATCGCACAAACGATAGCAGCATAGGTATTAATTATAGCAAAATAAAAATGTCCAACGTTGGAAATATTGCAAGTACATTCATCATTTACATAAACCGGTAATTAGAATAATCATTTATTTCATCTAGACTAAATAATTTGCAAATCCCATACACCGCCTGCAAGGAGACGTCCTTGGCTTATCGCTACCTACGATGTTCTCGATCGTGGTCTTATATTATGTAACTTTTCATGGGATATTAAATCTAGATATATCTGTTTTCGACAGTTAAATTTGATACGTATGTCATTTAAAAGTATTGGATACCTTTTGATATGCACGTGTATATCATGACGTTTGCATCAAATCGGATGTTATTGTCATTTTTTTCACTTTTCTTCATGTTGAAACAACAGCTACATGCACATTACATTAACAAAAGTTTTTTTACTATTAGGAAATACTAAATCATACATCATCAAATATTTGCTATTAAAGATAGGGGATTAAAATAACAATGCTATCTGCTTCTCATAAAAAAATACTGTATATAAAAAACAGAAATTTGGCTTAGTGTTAACGTGCAGATCTTCTGATCTTTCGATTCTCACCACCGGCGGCAAAGTTTTTTTTTTCGTTTTTTTTTAATATATCATGCAAACATGCCTATTCAAACTATTCACAAAATCTGGTGAGGGCTACATGTACATGTAACTATTACTACAAAATAAATAATTATATATCTGAGGATTTACATTGGATACACGGTCAGTAACTTACAGTAGGCCAAGGACGTATACTTGAATAGGCCTGTTAGTTTTATTTGGTGTCGACACGGAAAGACGAGATGACTACTGCCTCCTGGACATTAAAACAAATCATTTATTTCATCTAGGCAAACAATAATTTGAAAATTCCATACACCGCCTGCAAGGGGACGTCCTAGGCCTATCGCAACCCACAATGCACTCGATCGTGGTCTTATAATTATGTATTATGTAACTTTTCATCGATAATTTTATCCATATATATCTGTCTTCGACAGTTATATTTAAAAATATGAATATGTGGAAGGAACGTGTGTACAAGATATAAACAGCCCATCTCAACTGCTATTCCGGGACCGTGAAATGTAATATTGGTCATCTCGGCCCAAGCACAGGGCACGCAAATTATTCATCATGTAAAATAATTGCTATGTACGTCATGTCCACATGACTGAAAGTTCCGAAAAAATGAATTACATGTATATATCGGTTAGCTTGTAATAATAATAATAATAAAATACGTCACACTAGATCTTTTAATACCTTATGCCACAAATTACTTTATTTTGATGTCAACCCAATGGAATACAGAAATATGGACATATATACCTGGATTTAAATACTTAAGAAGATTTTTTTATATTTTGTATACTAGAAAAAAGAGAATGTAAGGAAAGAGAGAATTATTATATTAAAGTTATGTCAAACTACACTACACATCTTCGACAATAATAATGGTAATGACATTTTTAGTGCAGAATACCGTTTTCCGTTGTTTTCAGTCAATAAGAATAAAGCGGGGGATGAAGTGTATATTGATGACGTTGAACTACAAAAGAACACAGATTATTTATGAATAGTATACAAAAGATACTAAAGCATAGGGGGGGGGTAATTTAAATTACCAATCTCCATTTATTACCTCGAAGTGCAGTCTTGTAACTGTTAGTAGGTTCACTGTAAGTAGATTTTGTAAATGATGGTACAAGCAAGAGAATATTCAAGAATTAAAAAAATATCTCCCACACACTATGGCAAGCCGTTTTGATATTTAAATCATAATAGCTTAAGTTCAAAAGTTATTTAGCTTCAGCTAAAAAGATTTCAACTTAAGTTAAAAATACAATACAATACAATACAATAAATTTTATTTAAAGTCGCATATTTCTTACAAATAACATTAGCTCTTGTGAGCTATTATCGCGACAAACAAAAGTATATATGCATTGTTAACAACACAAAGATTATATTAAAATGTGGAAAATCAAAAGAATAGGTCTGTATATATATCACAGAAATTAAAGGGTAAAAACAAAGACGTTAGTTAAACATTAACACTCGAATTTGTACTAACACTGTGTTACTAAAGGTATGGATTAAAACACTATCAGATAAGTGTAATGTACATATATGCTAACATAGCAAAAAGTAAAAATTGACAGATTATACACAATATAGTGTGAGTTAAAAGGAAGCATTTTAATGTGAGATCGTAAAAAAAGCAATATTAAGACCATATTATATAAAGACAAAGTGTCATAAACATAGACTAGTGATAAATAAACGAAAATGCGTAAACATGACAAAGCTTTAGCAGATACATTTAGTGTATACACAAGCTGCATGATACAGAATAATACAGAACACAGAATAAAAGAAATATGTAAGTATACACAGGAAAATTACAAGACAGCAAAGCATGACACGAGCTGTTATTCTGCAAAAGACAGACAAATGGCACACTGACAAATTTGGCCGTACCAGATGTGGATCATTCTTTTAAACTCCGAAAAGTTTTCAACTCTTCGGAATTCATTTGGAAGACCGTTCCACACCCGAGCGGTCATTTCTGAAATTATAAAAAGATGATTGTTTGATTGTTATCAAGTCCTGGACATATTCAGGAGAGATCTTGTTAACTATCTTAAAAATCTGTAAACATGTAAAAAAAATCATTTCCAGATATTTCTAAAATATGTTTAAATGTTGAGGTGTAGTCCTGGTATATAAATCTCAAGGCACGTTCCTGAATCTTTTCCATTGTCCTCATACTTCTCATGCTGCTGAAGTGCCATACAAGAGGACAGTAATTAAAATTTGAGATAATAAAATAATGGTAAATAACACTTCTTCCTTTCATAGTCAGATAAGAGCCAAGATTAGTACAGACAGTTGTTGTGATGCCTTTCTACAAATTTCAGAAATATGAGTGTCAAAATTTAGCATAGAATCAAAATGAACTCCCAAAAGTTTAACAACATTATCAAGTTTTAAACAGGCATCGCCTATACCAAAAGAATGAATGTTTTCAGTAGATTTTTTACCAATGCAGATTGATTGAAATGTTTCAGGATTTGCTTTCATTTGATTATGTTTAAACCATTGAATCAAAGCTATACAGTCACTTTCCAAGGAGGTTTTTAGTACATTAAAATCTCTATTTGAGCCACTTATAGTATTGTCATCAGCATAGTTGTAAAGCTTTGGTGACTTGATAGATAAAACACGTCATTTACAAATATATTAAACTGGAGCGGTCCCAAAATAGAGCTTTGTGGTACCCGTTTGAGCACTTCCAACCAGTCACCGCATTTGGACCCAAGTCGGACCTGCTGGCTCCTGCTGGTCAGGTAGCTGGACAGCAGCTTCAGAGCACAATCACCCAGTCCATAGGCTTCCAGCTTCCTGATCAGCAGTCCTGAGGAAGACAATCGAATGCTTTGGACAAGTCCATAAGAATGGCGGCGACATACCCATGGTTGTCCAAGGCCTTTCGCCAGTCCTCAACAAGTCTCAGCAAAGTCGACTGGCATCCAAATCCTGGTCGGAAAGCTGCTAAGAAAGAGTTAAAATTTTGTTAAAATAGTCAGACAGCTGATTACTTAAAACCCTCTCAAATAATTTAGAAATACAGGGCAGTATACTGACTGGTCTATAGTTTTCCTTGTTTAAAGGATCCCTCTTTTTGAACACGGGTACCACCTGAGCCTCTTTGAGCCTGTCAGGAAAGAAATTTTTTCCGTAATCAATGGTTAAACAGGTTGCATAGGGGGAACTTCACCTGTTCACAGCAGGTTCCAAGCAGCTTAGGTGATATCCCGTCTATACCTGTCGCTGTCTTCATGCTTATGCTTTTGATGTATTTCTCAATAGAGACAAGTGTAGCAGGCTTGAATGAAATTGATTATTTACATCAGATTTGGTGTGTTCATTTTTTTCAGTTTGTCCGTTTTCATAATAAAAAAAGATTTCAACTTAAGCTAAAAAGATTTCAAATTAAGTTAAAAATATTTCAATATCAGTTAAAAAAACTCACATAATCAAACTTTTTTTACTTAATTTGAAATCTTTTTAACTTAAGTGGAAATATGTTCAGCTTAAGCTGAAGTCAATTTGCTCTCAATTTGCAAAATTGTCGAAAAATTAAACGTAGCTATAAAACAACTAGTGTATGAATAACATTTTTGATAGATATTTTAGATTTGTTGAAGTATCTGTCAAAAATGCTGTTCATCAACCAGTGTACAACAAAAGATAACAATTCTTTTTTATACGGGTCAAAGACTGTTGTATTCTTTATAACACGAATAATACGAATTACTTAATTTAAAGTAAATATGGAGAAAAGAAGTAATTTCAAATCTTGACAAAATATTATTTGAGGCGATCTACCCCTTCAAAAATACAAAAAAAAACGGAACGAATAAAATAGCATATTAAGGACTGTCACAAATGTTTATAAAACCACAAACAATAAACACATGTAGGTAACCTATAGGCACAATACATATTATATGGATGAATTCATCGGTCAGTCGCTAAGATTAGTTGCGATCACTGAACTTATTGATTATTTCTTATATTTACATTTTCACATGTTTTTAATGGCTGTTAATCGCAATGAAATATCCATTAAGGTTAAACAATCCAGGAACTGATTGAAAACTGATAGTATATTATATCGGTATTTCAGTGCTTGTTAAAAACATTTTAATGAAATCTTTTCTTTGTCAGGAAAATATAAATTACACTGAATGACAAAATAGACGTTGAAAGTTATGTAAATATCAAGAAGGAATAGATTGATGGTAACCTTAGTGAATATTTTTTATAAAGTCATAGCATTAATGCATTTTGCTTTAACCGTTATTAGAGTTGATTTTCTCTATATGAGCCCATAGATTGTATTATAAAGAAAACGGATACTTTTTTAATCTATAAGAACGTATTTCTAATAGGGATGATTTTTATCATATACATTGAAGGAAATAGAAGGCCTCTAAAATCGATATTAAAATTGAATAACTTCGATCTTGGTCACATAGTTTGTCAAAGTCATAATGAAAGAAATGGTTTTAAAGCTGTTTTTCTTTATATGAATCCATATATTGTGTAATAAAGAAAAACATATTTTCCTGAATTTAAAAAAAAATCATTTATGTAAGGGATGAATTTTTATCTAATACATTGAAGGAACTAGAGGGCATTTGCTTCTAGAATCGACATTAAAACTGAATAACTTTGTTCTTGGTCACATAGTATGTAAAGATGAACGGGATTTTATACTCAAACAATTTTCATTTAAATCACTCTTTTTATCTGATGAATCGGATATTGTATTTACTTTATATGTGATATAACAGTTTCTTTATTACGTTTTTTTTCAATTTTGATCGACGCTTTCCTTAGTAGAAATAATTTAAGAGAAAAATGCAAAACGATGGTACTGTACAAATGTTATCGAAGTCACTCAGACAAATCGTTGTATTAGTGGCTATGTTACAGCGCTGTTACAACAAGTGTTCCTGTTAACACTCATTCACTCGATAGACACTTTGGCTGTTAGCTGATGTAGTAAGCTGGTAACTGGGTCAGTAGATTATATTTTAGTTGGCATGTAACGAAGGCGCTGATTGGCTGAAGCATCGGCAGCCCGACAGATTGCCCCCCCCCCCCGACTTACAAGATCGCCAACAACATTGAGAAGTAGGCGGAGCCAGCGAATCTTTGATGTTTAAACCCGACTCTGTTGTACAATGTGTTTGATCACGTTATGTACTATTTTATTATGTTTACAATATATAATATCAATCGCTGTATTCAAAATTCCTTATTGTTTTGTTTCACTTATTAGGCGATTTTTTTGAGGATTTGTTGTTCATACATTTTTGGCCATTTCTCTCGACTCCGGGAAATATTCATACTGTAGCTTATCCACCAACATTCCAATGGTTCAAATTTTGCATCGTGTTTATAAATGTGTGAGGTTTATATCTATTTATTCTTCTATCCGTTGTAATGTTGCATGTAATGTCAAAGCCGAATCTAGCTACGTTGTAGCGGAAAAGGAATCACCTTCTGCCCGACTTTTCCGCTGCAAGCGTTTGGTGTGGAAACCAAATCAGGTACGGCTGACAATGGATTATGTCTTGTCAAAATATATTCCGATCAAATACGGTTTTAACATATACCTGGGTATTAGTAGGTGATGTTATTCTAATTGTAGACGTCGAGTTTGAATGCATCGCCATAATACTTATTATTTAATTTGATTAATATTTGCGCGACCCTCACAGGTAATGTTCTCGGAAGTTGGCGCATGCGCGGCGGTAGTTTACAAAATGTCGGTTGAATTTAGCCAAGAAATTGTCAACACTAGATTCAAATGCATCTATCTGATTAAATACTGGTGACAAAGTTAAAAAAAAACCTACGCCTACAGCTGGAATAGCATCCCCTACTAATATGCAGGTATGTGCCAAAGCCGGGTTTTATCGGAATATATTTTGACAATACACGATGATCGGTCGTACATTGTACCCGATTTGGTTTCCCACACCTTGCGGTAAAGTTATAATTAGTCAGTAGCAGGCGATATCATTTCCGTACAACCTTTGACTGACTTTTCCGCTACAACAGTATATCTTTCTTTCATGAATATGTAATTCACCGAGTAGCGCTGATTCAGAGTCTATACATGAGGTAAGTAAAATGTGTTTTTACATTATGAAGCTTACAATGCCGATCATCTTCAGTACACGTTTCTGTTCCTGGTAATCGCCGACAGACGTTTCCGACAGTTTAGCTCCGCCCCTACATTAAAGCGACAGCCAATGAGAACCGCGCTGACACAGCTTATTGAATGTCGTTGGCAAACTGACTAGCTACCATGCACACTGACTAGCTACCAGTCAACGGAACCACCTACCAGACTTGCCGTCACGCGTACGCTTATTGTAACGGCGCTGTAATTATACATCGATATTAAGCATCAACAGTACATACATTATTGGCAATTTTCGTTTAACATAGAAGGAGATATGTATCACAATAAATGTTAAAATGTCGTACAAATATCATATATAGGATCAATATGAAAAACGTTTAACGTTGAGCTTTGTTTTCTCAGAGTGTATAATGAATGAACGTTATCCTCTTCAATCAAACAGTTTATTGATTGCATTTTGCTTTTATTTTTGTTTTCCTTAGCTTGATTATTTGAAGTTCGACACAAATATGGTAACTATTCTATAATAATGCTCTATGATAGTTTTATAATGAGATGTTACATGTATGTGCTATAATACACATTCTAGTAAAATGGTCGGATCCTTGATTAAAAATAAAAAAAAGTATAAGTGTGATATAACTTAATACGTTTATACACATGTTATATATAGAAGCATATTTCTTTAACAAGAAATAATGTTATGAAATATCAATCTGTTCTTGAGAAATGTCTAAGTTAACGTTATAATAACAGAATTGTGTTTTTTCTTTGCAAAACGCATTATCCTTATTGTTTGATATATAACTGAAACCTTTTAATAGATACATGTTCTATCATGGTTTTAGAATTTTAATCTCTTTTTAACAGTCAATTGAGGAGAAAGTAAGCGAGATGGTAAGTTAATCATTTCACAAATTGTGTTTTCCGTTAGTAACCAATTGCCATGGATATGCAACGAAGCTCATTACATTGTTAAGGGTCTTTAGGTATTCATTTCCATAAGGAGTTACATACGTGTATATCACTCTTAACAACCTATCGATGGATATCTAATAACGTTGGTATCTAGATATTTCAATAAATATTCCTTTTTTAAATATTTGCCAATATTTGCAGTAAATTTACTTGATTTATGTTCACAGTGGACGTGTAAATTAAAATGATTAAACAACACAATTAAATGTGATAAGAATATTTTCCTTGAAAGTATATTCTGTCGGTATTTCAAAGCTTGCTTAAAATATTTGCAATATTTTAATGACATCGTTTCTTTGTCAGGAGGAAATCATTTCACTGAAGGTAGGTGTGGACAAATAGGTTTTAAAGCTATCATATTAATCTCAAGTAGGAATAGATTGATGCTAATATTAGCGAATTAGATATTTTCAAAGCGTAGCATTAATGATAGTTTTGTTTGAATCGTTATTAAAGCTGTTTTAGGTCACCTGACACGAAGTCTCAAGTGACCTATTCTAATCGCCTTTTGTCCGTCGTTGTGCGTGGTCCGTTGCGCGTCGTCCGTCGTGCATCGTGTGTCTTGTGTCCGTAAACAATTTATATTTTGGACTTCTTCTCCAAAACCGCTGAAGCAATTTGAATGAAATTTTGCACAAACGTTTAAAGACCTAAGGAGAATCACAATTGTGATATATATGACCCCCGACCCCAGGGGCCTGTGGAAGGGGCTAAAAGGGGTAAAATTGGCTAAAATGTCAAAAATTTTCTTCTGAACTCACGGATGTGGTAGAATCAAATACTCTTCATAAATAGAAATGTCTCAAGGCTCTCTTCAGAAATTGTGAATTTTATGACCCTGGAGTCTCAGGTTGAGTTTACTATAGTTTATATATGGAAAACAATTTTTTGAGCATTTTTAGTCAGTTATAATAGGATATTAGTCAAATGTTGTCAGAAATATGCCTATGAGATGGCCATTTATTAACAAATTTTCCATGACTGACCCTCAGGGGCCTTAGGGGCGGCGCCAAAATAGGCCAAAACTTCAAAAATCTTCTTCTGAAATTCTGGAACTCGTAGAATCATATACTCTTCATAGTTGGAAAGATCTTAAGGTTCTTTACAAAAATTGTGAATTATATGACCCTGGGGTCTCGTGTTTCCTCCTGGGGAGGGGGTCAAGTTTACTTAGTTTATATTGAAAAAAACATATTTATGAACATTATTTGCTTATTTTTCATAGGAAATTAGCCAATCTGGTTTAGAACTATTAGCCTGAGATAGCATTTTAACATCATATCCATATTGGCCCTGGCCGACCCCCAAAGGGGTCAAAATGGATAATATTTCAAAAATCTTTCTTCTTAATTCAGGGATTTGATGGAACCAATTACTCTTCATAGATTACATAGTCAAATTTATAAAATCACTGACTGACGGGCCAATATAAGTGGTTATATGTCTTTGTTTCATTCTGTATATGAACTCAGGTGACTGTTAAGGCCAATGGGCCTCTTGTTCTTATATGAACCCATAGATCGTGTAATAAACAAAAACTTCTTTCCTTAAGTTAAAAGAAATCATTCCTATTGGAAATGATTTTTTATCTGATACACTGAAGGAACTATAGAGGGCATTGGCTGCTAGAATTGACATTAAAATGGAATAACTTTGTTCTTGGTCACATAGTTTGTAAAAATAAAAGGGATGGTATATTCAAATAATTTTCATTTAAATCACTCTTTGTATCTGATGAGTCGGATATTTGATATACTTAATATGTGATATAACAGTTTCTTTACCTTTTTTTTTAAATTATGACCGATGCCTTCCTTATTAGAAATAATTTACACCTCTCTCTGGGATAAATATATCATCAGAGAAAAATGCAAAACAAAGGTACTGTACAAATGTTATCGAATTCACTCAGACAAATTGTTGTATAAGTGGCTATATTAAATATACATAGATATTAAGCATCAACAGTACATACAATTTTTGGTTATCATCAAAGGAGAAATGTATCACAAAAATAATGTTAAAAAATCTTACTAATATCATATTTAGGATCATTTTAAAATACGTTTTATGTGAATCTACTCATATTGATAGATTAATGAATGAACATTATCCTCTTGAATCAAAAAGTTTATTTATTGCATTTTGCTATTTTTTTCTTTACTTAGCTGGGATTGTTGAAGTTGGACACAAACATGGTAAATATTCTATAATGCTTTTATAATGAGATGTTATGTCCTGTAAATACACATTTAATAGAAAGGTCATATCTTGGATTAACAATCAAAAAAATGTGATTGAACTTTACACGTTCATACACGTGTAATATTTCGAAGCATCTTTCCTCAACAAGAAAGAATTAATGACATATCAATCTGTTCTTGAGAAATATCTAGTGAACGTTATTATAACAAAATTGGGTTGTTTATTTTTTTTTTTTTTTTTTTTACAAAACGCATAATCCTTATCGTTTGTTATATAACTCAAAACTTTTAAGAGATACCATTAGTTATAGGATTTTAATTTCTAATTTTAACAGTCAATCGGGAAAAAAGAAATTTTGATGGTAAGTTAATCATTTCACATTTTTTCCGTTATGTGACCCATTACCATGGATATGCAGCGATAAAAATTGATAAAAGCCTTTATATATTTATTTCAATAAGGAGTTGGAGATACGTGAGTACCACTCAAAACAACCTTTCGATGGATACCTAATAATGCTGGTTTTCAATTTCAACAAGTTTATTTCAAAATATTATTTCAAAAAGGATCGAACAACAGGCAAAGCCTATATAAGTTATCTCCCTAAGTAACAACTAGTACATCGCAAGATATATAAGATATACAAGTTAAAGATGCTCCACCGCTGACAAATGGTATTTTTTCACTATCAAAAACAGACGATTTTGTATTTTTCCTCAGTTAAAAAAGTTACTTACTTTACACCATTACCACCATTCAAAAGTTTGAGCTTCTGATTTTACTTAAAAGTTAAAAATATGAAAAATAATTAATTGCATCCCGAAAAAATTCCGTGGCACTATATCTTATATAGAATGAAGTAATGATTGCGCATGCAACAAAGGCAAAATAAATTAGTTTATGTTATTTTTTGTGTTTATTAGGCATTTATATACACAATTAAACACCAATTATTGTTCAAATGATATTTGCTATTCCGTTTGAACAGGAAGAGATTAAAGCTATGCAGGTGAGTAAAATACGGTTTATATACTGTGCATGAATGTTATCACTCGGTTTCTGTGTTACGTTGAATTGTGTTCGCCTGTGTGACACGAACAAAACACTCAAATTTGATATTTATCAGAAAATCTTACTTTTACCATTACTTACATCAATTTTATATCCGTTTTTTTTCATCATTCAGGTGATTGATCTTATATTCTTACAATCGCTGTTTAAAGTGTTTATAAAATTATCGATCTGAAATTCAGTTTATATGGAATGTATTTTATCTTAGAAACAGTGTATCAACCTAATTGAGAAATTACTTTATATCGAATGCAAATATACTTTTACCCATTCAATTAATCATTTGAATTGTGTAATCGCTACTATTGACGTATTCAGAATTATATAATGTTATATTTTATTTGTTTACAGGAAGCATTAGTGAGAATCAAGGTACGTAATACGCTTGTTTCATGCATTATATTAACAAACTTGTTAGGTTTGAACGTGATCATACATGACCGCCCTCGATGACAATTTATTATTGTAAAATCATTAATACCATCATGATAATCATAAACCGATTGTTTTTAGTTTTAATAAGACATCCTCTGTCAGTTCATTTAAATTTTTGTTAGTTTATATAACACATCATATGAAATAACACTGAATGATGTAATTAGGATGATTCAATTCATTCAACATAAAATGCTTGAAAAAAATTTAATCTCCATTTCTTTCAGAAAAAGGTGCAGGTTATGGAGGTGAGTAATCATAAGTGAACTAATATATGGATTGTTTGAAATATTAATCATAACTAAAGATTTCGTTTCTCTCAAGTTTATTATTCATGGGAGACAGTGCATGTGCATCGTTGAATTGTTCACTCTATAGTAATGTTTAAAATTATATAATTTTGAAAAAAATGTATGAACACTGCACAATACATTAGTTACTAAGCAGAGATACACTCGTTTTAAAAGACATATATATATATATTTTGCTAATAATATGTTAATATAATATCATATGTGTATATATGCTTTGAAAAGACTATTAGTAAAGTATTCGTTGTGAAAAATATGTCGGTTTTGTGAGATTTTGGTAGGTTTTGACTACTTTGCATTACTTGGTTCAAATATGTTTTTCCCTTAGACCCCACATGTGTTGCGTTGTGATCTTTGTTATAACATACTTTACTTGATAAATACTATTTTTCCAAAATTGTTTGATTTACAGAATAACGCTATTAAGATAGAGGTGAGTAATTATGCCATTTAATGTACATTTTAGGTGTACTTTCATCGGCTCACATGTGGTGAGAGCCGATCTCCTGACATAATCACAGTGGCAGATTGTTAATAGTAGAATTTAAACAAATACGGAACTTAGTGTATAGTCATTGATTACAGTTGACAGGAAATGCAAGTTTAACCTTCGGATCAACAACACATGTTTTTATATGATGTGTTGAGATTTCAGGGGAGTTTGTATAAATTTATCTAAGTTTTTCGACCACTGCTTTATCAATTGAATAGGCCTGACACGAATGTGAAAATTAAGAACGTTACCCCGCAGGCGCATCTGAATATTTGTATATTCGTCCTTGGTGGATCATTTCTTTTTTAACTTTTAAACGATATTATGACAATCGAGTACCAAACAAGGGCAAACGGTAGTGTATGTATACATATGTATTTCATTATTATAAAAAAAATATTAATCAATTTATTTAAATTTAATACATTTTTCTGCATTTTACAGGCAATTCTCTGCCGGCATTTCCATGCCTTAATGGTAGCTGTTGTTGCGTATCTAATGTTCTGTGCAGTTGTGACCAAGTCAGTATTTCAAAAACAGTGTTTAATGAAACATTCGTTCGTGCTAGCTGCCTTATTTATTTTATGGACTTCTGGTGATGTAGAAAAACATCCAGGACCGTGGTCGATCTTGGTCTTTGCATCTATCCGTGCGTTACTGACCAGACTCGTGAAGCATCTACAAGGAACAGCAGTGGCCAACTGGGGAATAGAGCCACCTTTTTGGAATCGGAATATTGTCTTTAAAGATATCAATAAGATAAAGGATTCCGACAACGCAGAGAAATATGCCATGTTTTATGCGGTTCTTCAAGCAACGATTACAAAATTCGGCAGCATTCCGGATTGGTGCCTCGAGGAGATGGTATTTGTGGAAACTGGAAATGAAGTAGAACTGCAGAAATGTCAGAAGGCACGCAAAGTACGGGAGCTGTTGAAACCATACCATGGACAGGATGTCGATGATATACTACGAAGGGCTGGTCACCCGCGACAGGTATTTTTTTTAAAGCATTAAACTTAAATAAACTGAAAAGACTCGCTCAAAAAAGGTGAAATTTCACCTGGACATTTTGAATTGTTAGCAATTCGCATCATTTGGTAATACTATTAATATCGTATCATTTTAATTCAATCATCATAACACAATTGATAAAACACAAACATATGATAAGTCTCTTGAAATCGTTTCTAGACCTGTGTAAAATTTATTTTTTTCAATTTAATATATTAATTTCATCAGGTGTGTATATATCATATTGACCCAAACAAAGATCTATAATCATATTCGTCTCTAAACATGATGTGTTATTTTGTTGTATTATTCTTTCAACAGACCGGGAACCTCTCTCTTTCGGCAGCACCCTCACCAACACAACCCTCGTCTTCGACAGTCGTGCGTATACTTGACTAATATTTACCTCGAATTAGATATTGTTTGAAATATGTTCAATGATATGAAGCATTGATTTAATAGACACAAGATAAATGTTGTATGTTTCTGCTCAGGTGAGGCACCAGCGACCACAGAAGTGTCCCTACAATGTACCAGGCTACCGTCCAATTACCGACATCACAGACGCGGTAAGAAATATTTCATTCGGCTACGCTTTCATCTAAGGACATTTAATGTATAGTAGAATGAACAAAATTACAAAAAAACCAATATATTTGTTTGAGAAAGATGCAAATAAATATGTATCACTACTATGGATTACTAATGGTACTCTTTGTTTTAGACAACCGCAGGATTAATTGCAGAGGGATGCATGGCTCAATCAAAGAACGCCGGGAATATTCGATCGAAACCATCGAACAAACGCCAGGCAACAACAGTATGGATATTGAATTACATTATACACGTGTAGTAGAATTAGTAGTTTAGTATTAATGCATGGATTTTCAATTTTATTTATGCAACGAACCAAAATATCTTATGATAATACTAAACGTTTGTATACTTTTCCCTGTTAATCAAGACACAAAGATACATTTGGTGAATTGAAACAAAAAACATGTCTCCTAGATATTTAGAGAAATATATACATGTATTTAGCAGTAATTTATATAACAAATGTTTTCTAAATTTCTAGAGCGCTGTAGCTCCTGCACCAAAACAACAAAGATTGACAACAAACCAAATCCCCACAGCTACAGTATCGGTAAGCCCTTGTGTAGAAAACACTCAACAGCAATAACAGTAATTAAACTTTTTTCCGGATGGTATTTTTCTTTACTGAGCTTTTGGATATGTTTTAGAACATTTGGAACGGTGGCTGTTCACCCAGAATGACGAGAGTTGGTCAGAATAAATGTGTTTAGTTTAGACTGCGATAAGTGTTTGGAATAACATATTATTTAACTTAAGTGTAAGACACGCTAAAGGCGACGGTGTGGATAAGCTTTTAGGATCTAGACGGAGATTAAAATCTAAAAGTTGTCGGTAAATATGTGTTATCTTACAATTGGTAGAATCATTAGATCTTACTTGTAAGTTAAAGTACCGAAGTCACTGCTTAAATCGTTTATAAAAATCTTAAATAGTAAATATAACTACTTTCACAGCCCTCTTCACAGCCAGGACAGTCCGGTATAGTTTCTCGTACACTAGCCTATATCATACCGGCTCAAGCACTAACAGTCACGGCTTCACCAAGCGATGTTTCGGTAAGTGTGAAGTCATACCACTGCATCGAAGCATAAGATGATCACTTGCAATACATGCGAACACATATAACAAACTTTGTAATACTATGATATTTTTTGCCATCCCCAATGCGGCCATGCATCACATTACTCTTGTCATGTAGGTACCTTTCAAGCTACATTTAATCGAAGATGTATATATTTATAATTTAATTTGACGAGTTACAATCATTTCCATTGACTTACGATTTTTTTCAGCCCATAAAGGCGTCGTTGGTTACTGATTAGTTGAGATAGCGGCGTAGCTATTTCATACATATATCAACAAAAACAAAAAATCCAAAAATGAATTAAAAGTTTTGAAGAGATTATTTTTTAGAAAATTGAATAAGGATTTAATCAAGGATTGATCATTTTGTATTTATTGGGATATAACACAAAAAAACTTAGTGTAATCTCATTATTTAGTACTCAATTCTTATATAAAACACAGTGGTGTCCTTAAAATTGCGTTTCATTTTAAAATATAAATTAAGTGCAATTGACCCATAGGATATATCTTTATTTTTCATTTTAAATTTACTGTTTTGTAAATTTTGCCAAATATGTCAGCATTGTGATTACATGCCAACAACAGGATATAATTAGCATATACATAATTGAAGATTGTTTAAACCGAACCATGCATAACAATCTAATTAAAATTATACTTGTAATTCCGCTCTACTACAATGAAGTGTGATGTAGAGTATCGTAGTGGAGTGGAAATACAAGTCTAATTTTGATTAGATTGGCATGCAAAATATCGTTCTTCTCAAACTAAAGGACATCAAAGAAATTAAATGGAGCAGCAAAAAAGGCAATTGGTAACATATATTATGTCTATTTATATGTATAACCATATAGAAAAAAACGGTTTCTTACTTTTGCAGTATTTTCATCTTTAAATTAAAGAGACAATTAGGGTTACTTACAAGGTTATGTTCTACGTATGTACATCAATATGAAATGTTATACAATATTTGTGATACAGGCAAACGAGAGATATATGTATATATAAACACAAAGAGATCAACAAGTAATTTCTACCGCTAACCCTTTCATGGTTGCTCCATTTTCAGCCGATATGTATACATAATTAGGTACGTAGTAATTTTCTAATGTATGTAGGCTCCTGGTTTACAGACCACTAGCAGACGTGTACCTGTAACTTCAACGATCGTCAGACCACCTGCGACGATATCAACGACATCTCAGGCGAGCTTAACGTCACCACCACAGCCGGCTTCTGTATCCATGACAACAAGTCACCAGGTGACCCCAATGCAGACGTCAAACAACAACTTGACAGCAAGTTCTACAGCCCTACCAAGTCCATCAACCTCTACTAGTCGGGCATGTAACCTGGTCTTCATTCAAATCTGATGACATAAATAACATGTGCTAACTTTCAGATAAAGAGGATAATGAAATAAGGATAATACAATAATGTTTGGCATGTTATCAGTATTCCTTTACTGTATTGAGACATTTATCAGTGACATCAGAGGCTTTCTTGCA
Source organism: Argopecten irradians irradians (assembly GCA_004382745.1). Lineage (NCBI taxonomy): Eukaryota > Metazoa > Mollusca > Bivalvia > Pectinida > Pectinidae > Argopecten > Argopecten irradians. Next base: position 89,148 of record SAYR01056068.1, on the reverse strand, counting down.
GCATTCACGCGTACTTATTTCGTTACATTATATTTACAAGTGACAACATATCCTTTGTCCTACACTACTTATTTCACTAAAATTGCGGAATTTCTTCTCAATAGCACATACCTGATTCATAACATCGTAGCACCATTTTGTTCTTAACGGTATTTAGAGTGGTACCATAGCTTTATAATTTCGTCTTCGTTTTACGATGTAAGAATTATTGAGAAGAAATATTACGACGAAAATATTATTGAGATGGAATATAATTATCATAATTGTGTTTCATTACAGTTCCTTGGTGTTGCCACTTCGACGACTGGGATATCGAAGACGTCAACGACAAACTTGCGTTCAACATCGCAGCCTATCACCACGGACACGACCCAACAAGGGACCATGCAGCAAACTTCAAGTGACAGCTCGACAAACTCCTCAACAACTCCGTCCGGACCTTCACCTTCTGGTAGATCACAGGTAAACCCAGTTAGTCTGCCATCAGACCTACAAGATCTGGATCCATCTGTAGATTTTAATTTTGAAGAATTGGTCAAAAAATACGACATTACTCACTTAGATGACATACCGTTAGGGCTTTATATTCCTTTTTCATATTAACTTCTGTGTGGTGTTTGTTTGTGTTTTTGTTCCATTTTTTTCACTTTAATTATATGATAAGTCACTGCATGTTTTATCTGCACTTTTATCTAGTATAAGCATTTTATCTAAGGGTTGTTCTTCAGTTTGATTGCGTATACGGTAGTATAACCTCAGTTGGTAACGGACATGGAACGCATAACTCCAGTCACCTTATTTGGTCGGCTAAATAGGCTGCTTATCCGCTAATGTAAACACATTCAGCCTTAACAGAAGCCAAAAAAGAAAAAGATATTATTATTTTGTATTGAGCATATTTTGCAACATTTGTCTGATAACCGAGGTGTTGTACCATAAGGTAAAATCCACAATTATATTTCATTTTTTGATGATGCATCATTGGGCTACATTTGCCAACGACACAGAAAGTTGAGATGGCGAGGCTTTCCTACTTATCACACCAAAATAAACCTTGAATTGTAAGATGGTAACCATGTATTATCTATTTATATAATAGACTATACTATAAAGAGAATAGAGCTCATGTAATTTTTGTGTATATTTTCATAACCATTTAAAATAATCTGTATATAGTACATGCTTTGTATGATGTTGCTGAATCCTAAACGTAGATGGATTGTCTTATATTACAAGATTTTACATACTGAAATCCATCAAAGTTGCTTTCGTTTCGTACTTTGTTATCTACAAATAATTATGTTAGGTTTATTTTAACTTTTCTTATAGCAATCACATGTGTGATTTATTATGTTTAAACAACTAAAGTGATTTTATAACATAATATTTCTGCTATATCGCTGATGAAATAATAGAAAGTGTTGTAATGTTTTGATACTTTTATATGCATTGTATTTCTTTTTTCAAAATATTATTTGCTGTTCATAACTTTTACTATCTAAGCTACAAGGACCAAATATCGTTGAGTATTGGTTTATCGTTGATACTTATCGTTGAGTTGACATTGGGTGTACTGATATACCAAGTATTGTTGGATTAGGCTAGTTGTCACCGTTTACTGGGCTACTCCTGCCAACGACACAGAAAGCCAAGATGTCGGCTTTCCTAAGTATCACACCAAAATAAATATTGTATTGTAAGATAATAACCATGTATTCTCTATTGATCCCATAAACTATGCTATAAAGGGAATGGATTTTACGTTTTTTGTGTGTATATCTTTATAACCATATTCAATCATTTATACATAATATGTTTTATATGATTTTACTGAATCCTAAACGTAGACATATTATATCATAATTCAATTTTGTTTGTTACGAGCATTTTCATTTTGCAAGCTTAAAATTTCACTTTATCAGCCATAAAGGAAAAAATGGCGTCGAAGTTTGTAACATCTGATTGGCTGAGATGATGCAGTAATGATTTCAGACAAAAAAGTCTCAAAATAAACTTTAAATAATGAAAAAAAATTGTCTTTTGTAAATTAAATTGTAAGGATTAATTTGAATTTTTTTTCTGTTATGTTAAAGTCTGAGTTTACTTTCATCATAAACCGCTTTATGGTTTATTTAGAGTACATTCAGATTTTTGTGTTAGATCGCCATAACATAACACATCGATCAAAGTTAATACTTAAATATTTAAAGATGTTTTATGAACTAAATTTTTTTTAAAAATGTTTTCTTATGGCGTTATTTAGCAATAATTATGGCAGGTTTATTATAACATTTGTCATTATTTGCTTTTTTCAAACATTAAAGTCATATCTACCATTTTGTAAAGTGTGTTATCCGATTATTTATTAACCTCACTCGAACTTTCCCAATCGATAAATATCTTTTAAAAGAAGAATACAATATGTACTTTCTTGCGTCTTCCTTTTCACCTTTGACCTTACATCAAACGACGATCAAGTTCTGCTCATGTTTTTGACCATTGAGATAATGGAAAGGCCCGCGTAAATTTAGCACAGTTATGTAACCAGGAACAAAGCCGTTCAGGAGGAAGTTTTAGGATTTTTATTTTTATATTTCTTACGAAATTATACTGGATATATTCACACTATTTTTAACGACATTAGCCTTCCTTTGCCCGACTATTCACTTTGATAACTTATCAATAGGAAAACATATTGTGGTGAAAAAAATGTAAAAAAAAACAACTATTTTTTAAAGTTAATACCGATAAAAGTCTAAATTAAACATCAATATTCAATTGTCTTAATAAAACACGAAGCTTTCCTTCTGGTGACTTTCTGATATTATTTTGTGGACACTGTGCATATTTCATTGAATACCGACCGACATGCTACCATATTTTTGATAATTTAATAATTGACGTCCACTATTTCACAAAAAGGACTAAATAAATCTGTTTTAAAATTTACATATAGACTGTCCTTTGACTTTGTTGTTCAAATTTCATTAAAGACAGATAGATCAACAGCGACAACAGCCGGATTTCGACAAATGATAACCTTTTCCCCCAAAAAACACCCTAAAATAAGCTTTCTCGAATTGTCTTGTTTGGTCTGTCTGTCTCAGTGTTAAAAGAAAACAGCTAGCGGCTGGTCCAAAGACAACCGGGCATGTCTATCAGGTTTATTAAGTGTTTTAGTCCCTATGGAAACTTTATATGTAGATTACCTGTATGTGTTCTTCAAATATAAAAGGTGATTGGGATCAAAGAAAAAGCAGAAAAAAATCTTCGCACATATGATTTATAATCTGTGATTTTTTTTAGAAAACTGTGCATTAAATTCATCTTGACTGTGTTATATAATTATTTTATTTCTTGGAAACGGGTTTCGTGTAAGTTGTGTAACTTGTGTCAAAACTCCTGTTAATGGCAATTAAATATGTTTAAATTAAATTTACTAATTTTCGTAGTAATGATCCATATGGTATATATTGTACATATACACTTTAGAGTTATTCCCCATTTTCTGTAATTTGAATGTTTATATTGGTGTTCTTATATAAAATTCTTGAAAAACGTAATTTTAGCTTCAATGTAACCCTTAAACGGAAGATTAACGACAAAAGAAAACTATGATGTCACTGTTTGTTATACCGAACTTATTATCTATTAAAGGTCCATTACGTTTCCGAAACAACAAAGATTAGAAATTAATGCATAACTATGTTGACAATTTACATTGAAAGCCTCAGATGATTTTACACTTGTACAAAACTAATCATATTCAATTGTGTAAATCTGTGTTAACAGAAATAGATATTTGAATATGCTTTTGCGTTATATTTTTAAGGTGCAAGTTTTAATGTACATTAGCAAATGTAAACGTATCGCATGATTTTCTTCGCTGAATCTAGGGGTAAATTATGAAAGATATCCTTATTTTACTATAAGTATCATTTGGGTTCTAACTTGTAACAATAAAAGAAAATGACATATGTTAGCTTGAACACAAAATATAAATTAACGAGATTGTTATGCTTCAAGATGTCTCTCTGGAAGGTACCGCAGAGCCTAGATTTATGGAAATCTATTCCACTTTCGGCATAATATTCATAGAGATGCTAATGCGCTGTGGAACATGCTGATTAGGTATTTAATTATAGTCAATCAAAAAAAAATCTGGGCAATACATGTAGATCAAAATATGAAAAGAAATTTTGCAAATTATTTCACGTCTGTTTTTGTCAAGGGGAGATCATCCAAAATGTCATTTGTTGATTTTTTTTGTCATAATCTGATGCCTAATTTAACACAAGATGCCAGCCCCCCACTTAGAAGGTTAACAATAAGGTATATCTAAAATACAAAAATGTAAATCAATTCACGGGCGCTACAGGATCATAATATAATACTCTAGTTTACAGTGGCAGCTACAATTGTTAACACTGTCGTCTATAGTAAAACATTTGGTTTGGTTCTGTGGTCACTAAAGGAATTAAAGCCAAAAAATTAAAAGGATTTCCAAAAAAATATTTGATACTCTTTCACATAAGATGTTTAAGTAAAATGTACTCTGACATATAGAATAAGTGAAGAAATCATTAACTGGACATGAAGTGTTATTATCACTGGCTGACAGCAACGTTTATCATCAAACGGGGAGGATTCAAACTGGACAGGAGTAACTCAAAGATCTGTACTTGGACCTATATTGTTTGTTTTATATATAAAGACTCTTCCTGATTTACTACAGTTGAATGCATATCTATTCACATGTCGTGTTTAATTTGTTAGTGTTGGGACTCGCTTGCAGTGAAACAAAAAGACGTCCGTCTCCTTCCAACATTTATTTTCAACTGCTACAGGTACATAACAATTTCCGGTGATGGCCGGACACATATTCCGGAATAGTACAAAATAACTTTCAAAGACATTAAAATTCCGGATACACACTTGATGGTCAATAAAATATATATTTGAGAAACACATGCATATAACATCCCCCCGCCAAACAAAAATTGGTCCCCAATTTTGAAATAAACCATTAAGTGAGTACTATACAAAAAACAGTATTACAAAAAAGTACACTTTTCTTTACATTTGTTTACATCAAAATAAAACGTAGACTATTATAAATAACATGCCTAGAAAAAAAATCCATATAATTTTAGTCAGGAAATTTTTTCACTTTTTTTTAAATTCAACGTTACATAATGTAGGACAAAGGTAGGCAATCAAGATATATATTGGTAAAATGATATATTACTACAGACTACAGTTACACACAAATCTCTTATAATTACCTGAGCTGGCCAAGCTACAACTATACGTTCACACTCTGATACATTTTCTGTGCAATTTGTCAAATTTATCCCTATTATACCAGAAAACCCAGCATTTCCATACAAAAATCTGCAACAGTCAGATTAACTAAGAGTACTAGAAAATTTCAAAATGGTTATAAAGTGTGGTACATTTTATCAAGCTCAAGATCAAAAATAACAACACATTGATATGACAGTCATAAAAAAATAATTCTCTGCTCTGGCAATACTCAACTAACTGCTATATAGTTGCAGCATCATCATGTTGCGTCCTAAGACCATGTGATTTAAAGTAATAGAGTAATTGACCGTAGTACAACTTTCAAAGTTTACAACATGAACATGCCAGCTTTATATTGATCCCCGTCAGCATTATCGTAGCTTTTATATACGCGCTGACAAATATCTCAGCGTGACCTTACAATTCCCCAAGAATCATACAATTAAAATACACCAATATAAAAGTATTTAGAACTATTACTACATGTAACACAAAGGCATATTCGCATATAATTAATAGTTAAATAAAACATCCCTCAATCAATTAAACAATAATATACATGTACATGTTCACCCATTACATGTAATCCAAATAGGACATGTTATCTACAGAAATGTCAGCAGAGATTTCGCTCTTGGTTATGTAATAGTATTTTTCTGACATAAGTTATCTGAGAAAAACAGTTAATGTTTGGAAAACAATGATGTTGAAGATATATTGTATCCATTGTAATTTTACATGTTATGTCACAGCCGAATCTAGCTACTGTTATACCTTCGGACTGACTTTTCCGCTGTAGGCTCCATTTGGTGTGGAAATAGATTATGTCTTATCAGAATATGTTCCGATCAAACACGGTTTTGATACATAACTGGATGTTAGTATTCTAGTTGTAGACGTCGAGTTTGAATGAATTTCCTAGATACTTATAATTTAATTTTATTCATATTTGCGCGACCCTCACGTGCACAGGTAATGTTCTCGGAGGATGGCGCATGCGCGGCGGTAATTTACAAAATGTCGGTTGATTTTAGCCGAAAGTTAAAAACTCTACACATACAGCTGGAATAGCATCCCCTACTAACATCCAGGTATGTGCCAAAGCCGTGTTTTATCGAAATATATTTTGACCAGACACGATGGTCGGTCGTACATTGCACACAATTTGGTTTCCCACACCTTGCAAGCGGTAAAGTTATAATTATTCAGAAGTAGGTTATATCTTTTCCGTACAACTTCTAACTAACTTTTCCGCTTCAACAGTAGCTCTTTCCATACGTACTTCACTGAGTAGCGCTGATTCAGAGTCTATACATGAGGTAATTAAAATGTAATCTATTTACATTATGAAGCTTACGATTCCGATCATTTTATGTATATATATATACTGCCTACTGGTACAGTACACGTTACTGATCTTGGTGATCACCGACAGACGTTTCCGACTGTTTAGCTCCGCCCCTACATTGAAGCGACAGCCAATGAGAGCCGTGCTTACACAGCTTATTGAATGTTGTTGGCAGACTGACTAGCTACAATGCAAACTGACTAGCTACCAATCAACGAAACCACCTACTAGACTGGCCGCCACATGTACGCTTATTGTAACGGCGCTGTAAATAATAGTAAATCACATGACATAATACGGGATTCTGATTTGCTGCACACATGAGAACTATTTGCAAGCATCGCGAGATTTAACGTGACTGTATGGTGACGTCACCATTACATGATCTCATTATAACATTGCACAGCACAAAAGACGTCAAGATAGGGATAGGCTGTGGTCTACGGGAAAGAAAGCAAACGTTATTTCTATCTTCATGAAAGTGAATCTCGTATGAGAAAATACAGATCTTATAAATGTCGTATTTTGACGTAATAATATTGTGTAAAAATGGTGTTGTCCTTGCGTTACTTTTAAGGCGTTGTATATAGATATACAGTATTTTCATTGCAGTCCACTATGTAACATTACTAAGCAAAATCCCCTGAGATTTCATCATAAAATTGTAACCAAATATAAACATAAGCATTGAACGTCTTTCAGTTGGCATTCATAGCCCATATGAATGCCAACTGAACAGAGGCAAAGTCAACAGCGCTTCGTGTAATTTGTCTCTGTCATGTGGGCTATGAATGCCAACTTAAGGACGTTTAATGCATAAGTGAGTGTGATGTAGTAAACCCATTAACCCATTATGGTCTGGTTGAGGGGGCACTATTGCCTCATAGTATTGACTCATGATGTGAGAGTACCCTCGTCGTCGGCTCTGGTACTATTCTATTTCCTAGACAATACCATGAGACAATAATGCACTCTAAACCAGGCCATAATAGATAATTATTATATCATAAACAACAACATAAACAAGCAAACAACACAATCGAAATCAATGGCTTTCCAGTCTGTTTTCTAAATGTCAGTAGTAAATGCGTTGTATATGTAAATAAAACAGGTGTTATCACAGGAATCTGCGATCACAATATCGTATGGAGACCAATGACATCCGTAGACTAAATTATCATCTTCGTTGACCTCAAGCTATGATAATGTAATGTCCATAGTCCATAGTGGGTTTGCTGTTTGACATCTGTTTTATTAGGTAAAGTCACTTCGTTGCTATTTTCCTATACGTTACTGTCGTGTCCTTCAATGAAAACCACGCACCTCAAATCAAGGAAAAACGTTTCTATGGAACAGGGGCAATACAAGTAATTGTAGCATGGATATTAATGTTGAAAATAAGTCTTCAGTAAATACACGTAATAAATGAATTTCCCAGATTATGTCAAAACATGATAAATATTTTTAATATTTTTTGTTATTCCCAAATGAAATACCATGTAAATGCACATGAATATCTATAACAAAACATTATTCAACTGAACCATAATACAGCGGTATATGTCATGCACTTTTGACTGATATGTTCAAAGTGCTAAAACTTAACGAAAAATCTTTGGAAAGTTCCAATTAACAAGAGGAGGGGGATACTCACTTTTGAAGGCATTTCCGATAAGGTCATGTGAATCACTTAAATCATGAGATACACCGACATAATCGGGAATAAAAGGATAAATAGGCTTTTACATTCCGGGTCCAATTCTCTTTTTTATTTTAATCGTTATGGTAGGTTCATCTACACTACCTATAATACCAATCCTCAGGTCAGAATAGAAGTAGTCGCTTATAAATTTTGTCAATTCGATGTATTTCAAGGGATGATTTGTCACTAAAATTTATACCAAAGGTCCCACGCATCTGTCTCCAAAAATGCTTATCAAATTTCTTTCTGTGTAAGTAGCAAGATTAATCCTAGAAGCACACCTACAAAATTTATTGATACGAAAGACTATCTGAAACAACGTTAACCGCGATCAGGCTATCACAGCAGGAAGCAAGCTAGTTCCTTTTCATTATAAAACACGTATTTCATTACGCGAAGCTCTTTCTATGATATTGCATAACATCTGACAGTACTTCGCAGCAAAAGGTGTTTCTCGGAAGTGTCCTTGTCCATCTTCTGCGATAGTGATTTGTAATCTCTGAACCGCAGCCTTTAGACATTCGATGGATCTTTGATACGCTTCAGTTTCCCTTCCTTCAGCTGAAACGAATTGCAGCTCCAGTTCTTGAATTCGTGCCCTGCATACATGATAGTAGAATTTCCGGATGAATTCTATTCCATCCCAGTGCTTGTCAATAATTGCTAGAAAACGTTTCGCGTCCAGCATGTGTTTCTTTTCCACCCTTTGGTTTGGATTGATAATGCCTTTATGACTGATTCCGAGGAGGAAGCACGCTATTCGAAGTACTGTCATCTTGTACCAGAACAGTGCGCCTTTGTCTCGGGTGACTAAACTATGTAGGAAGCGATCAGCTGCGAACAGTATTCTGCTAATATCCTCTGACGTTGGACTGCTGCTTACCTCCATGCAAAGGAAGTGAATTTGGATGTAAAGCATGTTGTACACATACTGTGTTCGTTGATCTATGTTGAATGCAGCCACTTGCGCTTTAGTCATACATTCGCGCCCTTCATCCAAATTTTCAACCATACCATGTGCAATGGCTTTTCGGGAGAAAAGTGCAACTTCGGTTAGCAGGGGATTCGAAGTTTCTGGAAGGATTCTCTCTAGTCTATCGAACAGATCATGGGTGGGTAAATGTTGTGTAAATTCCAATGCCTTTATATCAATGAGAATACACAGGCAAACTGCATAGCGATCTGCAATTCCCATTCTTTTTTCAACGCTAATGGCATTTTCAAATTTTACCCGAAAGTCCTCACATATCCCCCTAAGTGATCTATGCGGTTCTTTAAACACTTGATCATGACAACAAACTTTTAAACGCAGAAAGTAATCTTGATTACCACATTTAGAACCACCTGGTCCACGCCCAACTTGTGATTTGAATGAACAGTGCCAATATCTCAGCAATATCTCGATCGATAACTTCTCGTATCCGGAACAGCTAAGAACTTCCCAAACCTGAGCAAAGGAGCAGCACGAGATTAGTTTAGGCATTAATGTTTCCCATATCTGATCGCGGCTCTTTTCTTCACGAGTTTGGGCATTGATATCATCAAACGTTCTTTTGTCTATACAATGTTTCTTGTAGAGCGCTGACGTGATTTCATCTGGAGCAACATCACATTGGATCTCTCTTTTATAGTATTTCAAGATACCTTCTTCGAGTTGATTCATCGTCGATAACCGCAGTGTAGACAATATTTCTGTATTTTTGTCTGTAATGAATAAAATGGGCATTGCTAAAATTATATGTTGATATAATTTCAGATGGTGTTTTTCATGTTACGGGTGAAGGCATGAAATGACGACAACAAAAACCATGAAAAATAGATGAGTGTAGAGGATTATATAAATATATACAAGATCTATATAAAAGCATGTAATTACATCGTATCAAACAGCCTTTATAAAATCATTCAGTTTTGCAACGAGCATTGTCATCGGCGTAAAATTTACTTTATTAGCCCATAAAGGAGCAAAATCGAATAGGCGATGTGACGTCGCTTTTGATTGGCTGAGATAATGGCGTAATGATTTCATAGAAAAAAAGAGTCCCAAAAGTTCATTGAATTACAAGGATTACTTTAAATATATATTTAGAGTTATGGAGATTTTACACAAAGATCGATTTGTGATTTCTTTAGAGTACACTCAGATTTTGTGGTATATAATCATAACATATAAAGATATATTAAGTTAATCCTTATATACAAGCAACCCGAGCACAATCCCAAATGAGAAATTTGATCGAGCAAATTTAAAAAGCTATTCACGGAACTAAAATCTACTGCCTTGTGGAACACAAGAAAGATATATTTGTCGTCCTTTTTCTCATATACGCGTATAATACATCAAACTAGAAATTCTGAACCATAGTATTATCAGAATAAAGCTAGGAGATATGTAATAACTTTGACATGTGTCATCAACTAAACTCAATCGTAAAACCTCATTACCATTTCCTTGACTAGCTGTTGGTTATGTTTTATGTTTGTCTATAATAATTTGTTAAAATATTTAATTGTAATTTTACAATTATTTTCAATGTAGTCTATCACTTTATTTAAAGAATGTGTTGGTTTATTATTTTGCTTTCTGAGAATTCGTTACCAGTCCCTTGGTATGGTAAGACTATAACATTCTAAAAAAGCAATATAATCATTTTACAGTGTTGTTAGAAACCTTAAAATTATTTCTGCAGATATTTGTTTCATCCAAATTTATATAAAACATAAATATAAAAACTTTAAGAGTACACAATTCTGTTTTGGTTGTAAGGCATCATACATGTTTGTCTGTGCCTTTTCAAAGATTTCTACAGCAAGTTCATTAATATGATGATTTTTTAATCAATTACTGAAGAAAAAAAATCCCGAGTTATTGGACATATGATTTTTCGTTTTTACATTATCCTCGTTATAAACATACTTTACAAACAAGTGATTCCAGATGGATCTTGACACCCGCCATTGAAAGATCAAATGGAAGATGAATATTTACTCTGTTTTACACTGAAACAACATAATTATTATGACAATCCCATGACTCTAAATGCATGTATATATCACATAGCAAGGTGTATGCATGTAGTACAATGGCTAACATTTAAGCAATAAACTGTTATCAGATTGAATATACAGTTGATATAAAACCCATCCGGAAGAAATATAAATAGAATGGCGTTCGTTTATGTCAAGTCCAAAATATCACACACATATATATATATTCAATAAAATAAGAAAATATACATGTTCAATATTTTTCAGATATATATGTGATAATAATATAAATGTATATCTATGATACAAATATCTATATGTTCAATATTTGTTCAATTATACGTGTGATATTTTAAATATGTATGTGATAATTTAAAAATACATATGTGATAAAATGCATATATGTGTTCAATAAATGTGGTAAAATCATATAGGGTAAGGTTTGTAACAAGGTATTTCATTGGTTGTAGAAGTACAACATGGCTGCACCGACAGGTAAATCTAGCAGAGTGTCACGAATTCAAATTTCATTCGAGAGTGGAAAGTCATATGCCTATATCTGCATCTTTTCTATTCAGTACAAACCCAACTGCACCAAACCAGAATCAGGTGCACGTTGCCAAACTGAAGGTGCAGCCAAGTTACATGTAACAGCTAATGAAATCCGTTGTTAAAAATCTTACCAAGAATGCAAATTATGGAATGAATAGATTTTTGCACATTTATTGAACATATATATGCATTTTATGGCATATATATTTTTAAAACATCGTACATATTGAAATGTATTGAACATATATATTGTTATAAATGGTAGAGCAACCCTAAAATCGTAAGAGATAGAGTAGTGACTTTTTGCATTGTTGATCTTTATATGTTAAGATAATTTTATCACATATATATTGAAAAATATTGAACATATATAATTATTTATTGAAAATATTTTTGGGAATGTTGAGCTTTTGACTTGCCATACCCGTTCGGGCGCCATGAATATTTAAATTTCTAACGGATGGGTTTCATATCAACTGTATGTCCAATGTGAAAACAGTTTATTACTTATATTTCCATTACGATCATTCCAATTCAACACTATAAAGATATATCTATTTGTTTCCCCGCTTGTGCTTGTCTTGACGTCACCACGTTTAATAAACGGAACAGCCATTCCATCAACTTCTGAATATAGTTCCGCCCAAAACGGTTTGAAACAAACGAATAAGTGAAAACTATGTGATATGTTTAGTACATGATATTTTGTCAACACGATAATACTATTGGAATTTTAGGATCGCATAGCTTTAAAGCCACTTTTGAAATTATTTGACCTCTTTGTGTAGGCGTAAATATGCATTGTATATATTGTCAGTGACGCGACGGAAACGTTAAATATTTATACGCTTGACCAGATGAGAGTTCATAGCCTGATATATTCCCATCTGGTTTAACATAGATTAAACGGGAAACAGAAAGTAGAATGGAAATATAGTACAAAATCCCTTGTGAATTTTCTGAGTAATACAATTGTTTACGGAAGGACGGAAAAAATAACAACATGCAATTTGAATCGTCTACCATCTGATTGGCTAAATGACTGGCCAAATTTCTCTTGAATATTTTAATTAACACCAACTTTTGGCTCGGTTACTTTTGATCTACACGACATGTCATGTTTCTTTCACAATAGAGAGAAGATAATGTAACGTAAACGTTTCCGTCTATATCGAAACTACACACATACTCTGGACTAACTCTTATCAAAAGGTGTAGCTGTATGTTCGCACAACATGCAATAACAGCGTGCGTACATTGAACAGACTTTGGGCTCAAAACGCGCATCGATCACCCAATATTTTCTGATACAGGTTAAAGATGCTCCATCGCTGAAAAATGATTTTTTTTCACTATTAAAAACAGGAGCAGACGATTTAGTACTTTTCCTCAGTTACAAAAATTACTAACTTTACACCATTAACACTATTGAAAAGTTTGAGCTTCTTATTTTACTTCAATTTAAAAATATGAAAAAAAATAATTAATTGCATCCCGAAAAAATTTTGTGGCACTATATCCTATATGGAATGCAGTGCTGATTGCGCATGCACCAAAGATAAAATAAATTGTTTTATGTTATTGTTTGTGTTAATTAAACATGAATATACACGATTAAACACCAATGATTGTACAAACGATGGATATCATTTATGCTCTGTCAGTGGTGGAGCATCTTTAAGAGTTTATGTCCAGACTTACACTTTACTATCAAACCAGTACAATTCACAAATTACTTCCTGTATGAGGACAATGACGTCAGCGGCTAATGATAGCATATTTATAGGTCAGCTACTGAACAGTTAAAATTGTGAGTGCCATAACTACGCTACAATTTTGACAGGCTATTGTTTCTTCTGTAATTTATTGAAATCTATAATATTGTATGAATTAAGCTGTGAAAATCATTAAAATGGACAAACATGTGTGATGAATTATAAACATTAATTAATACGCACAAATTATATTGGTCACTTTACACTTACTAATAACACTGTAGAAATGTGAATAATAATAATAATAATAATAAACTTTATTTACCGAGGATAGCAACCTGATTTAGCCAAGGACTAATCTCCCTCAGGGTCCTCAGGATTAGTAAAAGTATAAGTTACAAATTACATAATGATATAAGTATCTATACAAAATAGTTCAGCTCATAAAATTAATAATACTATAATGAATAGAAATAAAGTTGTTCATAAAAAAAGCCAATGACGATTGATAAATGATATTACATACAGTAAACAGAAACAGTAGTATCACAGTAAATACAAAGATCATGCTTACGGTACGGTATTTGAAATGAAATTGAGGCCACAAATTGGCTTCACGGTTTGGCCGTATCTATATGTTTACATGGAAGACGTCAATACATCTATAATGAAAGTTGGCATAGCAATACATAATGCACTAAAAGCTCTTGTTTTCCGTGAATATAAAAAGCATGGCACATGCACATTTAACTGACAATGAGTTTGCCAAAATAGATTTGATTCTGAGAAGTCTTGTCATTACAAATATAGCCGTGATTCACGGTCTCTGTATACTGAAATACTGATTAATTTTTAAACATAGTACAATGAACCTATTCAAAACTCTATTGAACTCAGGTTCGACTCTTTAGAAATGTATTAACATCTCCGTTATATAAGCCTTTCATTGTATTGTGTAAAATCATTCAACCATATCAGGATTCTATACGAATTGTTCTTTTGTTATCCTAGTATCGTCGCTTTTTAAAGTTACACACCTGAATCGTACAAACCAAAACGAATTTTAATTTGTAAAATGGGACTCTAAAATGAAATAAGACAATGTTGTAAACGTTACAAGCTTACCTCTAATACTACACTTATCATAGCCTACTAATTCAACCAAAAAATATCAAAAGTTAAATGACCAACACTGCACTTGACAACAATGCAGTGAAATGAACCGTCAATGTTAACGTAGATCACGCAGTGTTTTTATTTTGTTATTTTAACCACATCCCCGACTATTGATATAGATATTTTTATAATGTTTGAAGAAAGGTTTTAATTTTGTTTCAAAAACGTAGTAGACCTTTACATAATGTTTATATTAGTATTCTGTCAATCATCTGTAAGTCCGTCCGTCTGTCACAGTTAATCAGCACTCTCACGGCGTCTTTCTTCATGAACTATTATCCAACTTCAGATATGTTTGAGAATAGAGTGAGTTTCAACGAAATCGAGTAATGGTCAAGGTCAGAGTAACTAATATTATTATTTTAGAATATCATTATATTGCCTGATCATGAACTACTTCAGATTATACGATCATATAGATGTAATATTTTAGGAAAACAGTTGGTAGTAAACTCACATTTGCGTATTTCTAGACTCATAACTACATAGATATAATTCAATATGGTTATTACGAGCATTTTCATTGGATTAAAAATTAACTTTATCAGCCCATAAAGGAAAAATGACATCGCCGTTTGTAACATTGCTTCTGATTGGCTAAGATGACGACGTAATGGTTTCCTAAAAAAAGAGTCCTAAAATGAATTTTTGATATTGAAGCGACTATCTTTAGTAAATTGAATATTAAAGATTAAGAATTGATTTTTTATGATATGGAGTGTCAGTCCCCAGCAATTGGCAATATACCGTAATAAATTCCATTCTCCATCATCGTTCATAGGAGATGTCTGTAACATGTGTATAACGAAGTTTGTTGATAACGAAGTGGTTTTGTTGGCCCCCCGAATTTCGCTATAACCGTGATTTAATGTCGACAGCGAGAGATTTGCGGTTATCGGATTAAGGTCAAAGTCATGGCTGCGCTTCCAGCACACTTAGTTCATGTTAGTTCACCAAAGCTTTCTTTTTAGCCTTAACAAAGTCGAGTTGTTCAGTTGTTTTGTCATAGTATGTTTCTTTTTTCAATTTCCAAATATTTTTTTGACAAAATATGATATGTGTCAATAGGATCAGACATCAGGCATAGCCTATGTTAGTCTTCTCCTGATATTGGTGGTACAAACAAACAATTATATAAAATAACAATACATGGTGAGGTTTATTTTATTAGTATGTTCGTTTCGTTTAAAGTTATATGTACCGTAATTTTCATACTCACGAATCAAGAAGAGCTCTTTAACATCTTATGCACCACCAAACATTACCACAATTTTGAATATTACAACACTAACAATGCATAAGTTTTACTTTTACAGGTACAAATTAGAGCTGAAAATGATTTTTTGGCAGTACTGGTACTTATAAATATATAGATAAATATATCTTCATTGCGTTAAATTGAGTACATACGGTCAGACCATGGAGCCAAGGTGTGGTCTATAATTTCATTTAACATGTTTACAATGAAATAAATGATAATAAAGTGGTTTTTGCAGACATATTTCTATCTAAACGTACATAAGGCATTCAAAATAATAATTTTACAATACTAAAATGTTGTCTTGTAAATAATGTTTACAAGTCATTATACATGTTTGTATACTAATTTGAATATATTTCACAGCTTAATTCATTAAATATGATGGCATTCAATAAAATACCAAAGAAAAAATAACATGTCAAAATATTCGTCCCGTAACGGCACATATAACTTTAAACACACTCGATAGATCGTTGTATCTAATCAATTTATTTTCAAAAATTCGTATTGGCCGTGTAACCATAAATAAAACCGAAAAAAAGAAACAAACAAACAAACAAACAAACAAAGACGAAGAAGAAGAAAAAATAACATTTAATGTTGGCCGTTACTAGCCGTAGTAAGTGTTGTAGTTTTGTAAAACAAATAGGCCAATCTAGAATCGTGTCAGAATTTTTACAACAGTACAGTAACCTATATGTTTGAATCAAGTTTGGAGTTAGCTGGCGAACCGCCAAGTCTTAAACAAAAAGTGAATAGGTTACTTGGTAATTCCGTATCATTCAGAAAACGTCCAAATTTAGCAGCGTAAAAAAAAAAGAATTTATTGTGAGTTGGCTGTATTTTTAGCATAGCTGTTGTTTATTTAAGCATTAAATTGCCTTCTTGGGGGATTTATGGTCCTATAGGAGGAATTATATGACCATAAATCCCCTAAGAAGGCAATTTAATGCTTATATTTCCGTTTTCTGTTATTTTTAAGCCAACCTGAAATGCACACCGTTATCATTATTGTCAAATCAAATTCCCCGCTGCCCCCTTCAGTGGAGCCTCTTATAAGTACCTCCGACGTCATCAGAACCCCCGACGTCAATTGCGGTGAAAAAATAAGTCCATGGAAATAAATCAGTACACTTCCAAAATTTTAATCAATGTGTTGCATCTTTAGGATAATCAACATTTTAAGATCAAAACTACAAAAATTGTTGCAAATAACATAGAGCAATTGTTTTTTTATTCAGGTAGCATGCAAGTACGCACAAAAATGCGCATTGAGTCATTACGTCATGACGTCGTTCAGAACGACGTCACAATACATGTTAAACATATCACTACACCAACGGGAGTTATATGAGAATATGATCTCATAAATATTTGTTTGGTAAGGTGATATAATGTCGGTCCCGAGCAAATGGAAATATATGTTAAATGAATTAAATGAAGATCAACAAAAAATGCGTTAAATGTAATCAAATAAGATTCTGTTGGTGTGTGTTCTGTCTTTGGATATCAAAGAGCTATCTAGCCTTGTGGCGTTGTTGGTAGGTATTGCTTGTTATCAAAATATAGCTCTTATTTCTTTTCTTTTTATCAATTTTGATTTCAACACTAATCGCATCAAGTATCAGTGGAACCTTGAAATTACTACATACAATGTACGAAGTCGGCAATGATATACGATGAATCGTTCACGAAGCAAACAGTATCGGACATATTAAAAACATAAATGTTATATATTGAACAAATTTATATTGAATTGTTTAAAATAAGTTCACCACTGTGTGTTTATATAAATGCAGATTTCTACTAGTTGAAGTCAACTCTAATTTTGTTAAGATATATTTGTTTTGTTTTTCCCTAACTGTAAAAAGTTCATAAACGTATGAACGCATGCATATATTTGTATATACTTACGCATCATCGCAGAGGAACAATAATATATAGTCTTGTGATTAATCATTCGTTTAACTTATATTAAATGAAAAAAAAGAAAAACCCAAAACTTTCAAAAAGTGAACAAAAACATAAATAGTAACCTACCTATACGGTCGTTTTTCTTTATGCCTTCCTGGCGACTTAAAAAGAACACCACTATGGTTGGTAACCTCTTCTCGAATGATGTGTTAGACTTTATTATGTAATACACCGCGTTAAAGGCCCACTGAGTTACATAAACAAAATTTTAAAAGATATGTATCAAGAACATTTCTACTATCAAAACATCCATATACACGGCATACGATGTAGCTACAGCATCCAACATTAGAGCCCCGATTCACTGTTTTGCCGCAAAGCGAAGTAATAGACAACTATTACGCAGTAATTAGGACGACGGTGGGAACCATAAGACGACCCGCGTAATAACTACAAAGTTATTAAACTCGTTTGAAGTTACGTTTCAAAAAGTACATGTCGTTTCGATTAAGTTATGATCCTTTAAAAATGTGTGTAGGTTTAGCCATAGTATATTGAATGTAAGGGTCTTTAAAATTCACGACAAAGCAACAAAAGAATTATTTGGATTTAAAAATAGTTTAATAGGAAACGAAAGAACTATTATATTTAACATGTATTATTATTTTTTTAATCATTTATGCAAAAGACACGTGGATATATGTAAGAGGTATCAAATGTTTCTATAGTTCAATAAAACATTCCTTAATTTAACAATACATTGCATTGAAAATCAAATCGAGGGATATATCAATATACATCTACTAAAATCGACATCATTTAATTCATCGATAACCATGTATTTCTAGTTTATGTCGAGTAGATTTAAAACCTGAAAGGATAATCGTGCAGACCTCTCCACAAGAACTGTATTGACAAGGCATGAAAGGCAGCATAAGTCGCATCTGCCATCAAACAATAAAGAAAACAATCACGATTAAATACGAGAGCGACCACAAAACTTCCTAACAGTATTCAAAATGTTATAAATACCAATACTGATATCCCAACTGCCCCCATTACTTTTATCTTTGTAAAATTTGACAGATTCACCACTCCCGTCTTAGGTTCCTTAAACTTTCATCTATATTATCGCAAGTTATTGTTCTTCATGTAACCAATCTGAGGAAAACATTTCCTTCTCCACAAATTTATAACCCATGGTATAAATGCAAATACTGATACTATTGTAAAATTAGACATAGCTAGATTCACCATTCCCGTCTTAGAAAGCATTACATTTCCCTAAATGCTTATCTATATCACCGCAATCTTGTGATAGGTCATCAGTCTCCATGTGACCAATCTGACGAAACTTCAGAACATTTCCTTCTCTATTGTCCCATTTACCGACGAACAAGAATGTTACGTTTTAGAAATATGCCCCATGATTATGATGTTAATATTTTACTCTATAGTAATAACCCTTATATGCCCAAATCAGTACAATTTAAATGTTTTTCATTTCATTTCAATAAATTTTATTGACATGTTGTGGTGCAAAAGTTTAGTAGTCGCTAGAACCGTTTCAAGTAGATATAAATACAAATGTATTCATCAGAACTATCATATTGTTATTATGAAAGTTAATATTAGTTTTATTCATGTATTGGTTGCATACTTGTCCAGACCCAGTTTGTGTGCCTTAATTGAACAAACTATGGCCGATTTCGTCTTCTCACCAAATTCTCATTAGACTAGCTACATATACATTATGTAGCTTTTGTATGGTTTTCCTACCCCAGCACCTTAACACAGTTAAGTTATAGTAAATATAATCAGTACTGTCCAATGCGTATGTATTACATAAATTATGGGAGGACTGAAGTTGGTTGCGAGTTCCTAGTTCCTAGTTCCGTTTATTAAACGGAACTAGGAACTCGCAACCAACTTCAGCCCTCCTAAATTATGGAGATTTATTAACATATTAAGTATATTGTACTTGTTACTTGTCCCAACCTATCATGATATATATGTAATACTGTGTCCTTATTTAATCAAATATCGTATGAACTAACCCGTGTTCTGTGTCTTATTATCACCATATAAGAACACCAAACTTTCTGGATCATTTATAACGGGACTAATCCACGTACCACGTGATATCCTATAACGTTTGTGCGGGACTAGCATCGATCTCTAGCGGTGATGGAACGTAACTCTTTGTAATCGTTGTGCTGAAATGGCGTCACCAATAGAAACAATAGTCCCACACAAACGTTATCGGGTATAACGCAATTCGTGAATTGGTCCCCTTGGTCGAGTTATTAAACACCGAATGTAACATATTATTCCAGATTCACTTAACGTTACTATAAACCAACTAATATTCGCGTGAGATTACATTTCGCGGGCAAGTAGAAATCACGAAGTCAAATCGCCACTGAAGTAGTAATAGAAATACAAAAGCCAAAATAAATTACCACAAAAAATAAGTTGTTTACGTTGAAATAGAATTTGTAAGGTAGTACGTCTTTGCATATTACAGAATTAGCTCCCATACGGTAGGTAGCGATTGTTACGTCATTATTTTGTGAGCGCAATTCACGTCGTTTTCAC
The DNA here is from genome assembly GCA_004382745.1 of Argopecten irradians irradians. NCBI lineage: Eukaryota > Metazoa > Mollusca > Bivalvia > Pectinida > Pectinidae > Argopecten > Argopecten irradians. The sequence goes on along the minus strand of SAYR01056068.1, from coordinate 68,587 downwards.
CGAAACGTATGACGTTACGCTCTCAAACGCATGACGTCATGATCAATACCTACCTGCAAGTGCAGATAACTCTGTAATATAAAAATTCAGAAAACATGTACTTTGTTTGTAGCAAACATTCAAAAAGTGATTGATACTTATATCCAGATACGAATTCAGAAAGGCACCTGTATTTTTGCATGTTTATTGTGAATCTAGGGGATTAATAATAAGGGGAAACCTATCTTGTTCACTTCCTTTCTGTGGCTATAATTAAGTACAATATATTTAATATATCAATATAAAATTGCAAGGTAAAAATGACTCACATTTGATATTTCAATATGAAAACAGGTCTTGTAGGTTTTGGTGTCATTTAAAAAGTGAATGTTTACATATGTATTTCAATATAACGAAAACTTGTCAAACTACAATACAGGCAATGACAATATCAACTTCTCCCGGTTATTTAAATAACTATAAATATATACAGAGATCAATTGCGGTGTGTGGTTTTGTTTAGGGTAGAGGCTATTTAAATCTCTACAAAACACTTGGCATGAATATTTACGTATGTGTAATTTGTAGGTCCACAATGTATATAATTGATGTGATATTTCTAAAGTATCATCTTGGTATTAGTACAAAAATGTTTCAAAATCAAATCATTATCATACGAACGTAATATAACAGTACATATCAATGACGAGTCTCTAAAATCTCGATAGTTATCGGTTTATATTCTTTTTTGTATGGAATTCAAGGCTTATTTATCAATACCAATATGCATTCATTTACACAAATGCATGTATATATGTATTTATAAAATAACAACACCTAAAAAATTCTTATTTTCAAGACCGGCTTATTTTCGATTCAGACCTATTATCGAAATTTTGGGATACATGTATATGTAGTAAATCCTCAGGACTACTGTAAAAGACAAAATTAATGTTGCATGCTATTATTCCTAATTGTTTTATTTTTTCTAAAGTCTTCAATACAGTAAATTAGCATATAATTATATGCACTCATACGTACACCAGCATTTAAATTCCGTAATTAAATTCTATGTTTTTAATTCATTTCTCTCTCATTTACTCAATGTGACATTCTCTCACTCATTCATACTGCGTTTAAGAAAAAAAAAGAAAAAAATGACATATAACAGACATACACACATAAACACCCAGACAATGAGAAGAAGACGAGAAACATTAACATATGAAATATATATTGTTTTAGTCACGAGAAAGATCATACATGTATGTACACATTTGAATGAAGAAAATACTTATTTCTTCTATATATACATATTGCCTTCAAACACTTAGTCAAGAAGCTGTATTAATTTATCCCATTTTATTTCCATTCAACTACGTTTTTATCTTTCTCCCCTTCGTTATTGATGCTATAATTTCTTTAACTTTTTATTGATCATAAATGCAATATAATAGCGAATTAACGCACGTTATTCAATTGATCTGCAATCCTGGGAGAATTATAGGACCATAAATCCTCCAAGAAGGCAGTTTAATGCTTACATTTCCGTTTCGTATTATTTTTTAAAAACCCAACATGTAATGTACACAGTTATCGCTATCAACAAATCGAATTTCCCGCTGCCCGTCATTGAAGCAATCTTGTGACGTCACAAGTGGTCCAAATTATATTCGCGGCAAAACAAAATAGTCCATGGAAAAAAAAATTAAAGGCCCAATATCCGTAGCTTTCTTATATTTTTCATGATTTAAAAGAATGTTGAAAAAAAATCCTGTTGTAAATCATGCAGAGACAGGACTAAATCGAAGTCAAGATGAGCGATTATGATTCGGAATATTTTGATAAAAATCAAATAAATATTAAACATCGCTAGGTGGGTCCCACTTAGTCAAACAAGCCGAAGTTAGCCGACATTGTAACGTCGTTGCCGAGAACGTCATGTGACTACCGTATCTACGTAACGTCTGTCCGATCTCTTCCGAAAACAGGTCATGAACTTTCCGACTTCCGTTCGGCAATAATCGTAACTTCTATGGCGACCAGTTTAAAATGAAGGCATGTTTACATGTATCGACTTTCAACAACTGCTGTATCAAAGTTATTAAAAAAAAAACAACATTATAAATATTCTTTGATATAACTTAATTTCAACTACATCTACAAATACTAACAATATCGGAGTCGAATTTAACTTGAAATTTTGTTGATAGTTACGTATAATGTGGCTGTAAAATCATCAGTAAACTTCCAAAATTTTATTAAATATGTTACATCTTTAGTATATATATAATATTTTGAAATAAAACCACAATTATTGTTCCGAATAACGTCGAACAATTGTTTTTCCCATCTTGGTAGCACAAAAAATGCGTAATGTTAAAAAGCGACAACCCTAAAAACGCCATATATTTTAAAACAAGAAAAACAAATGCACAATTGACAGATATTTGATTAAAATAAACTAAAAAAATGTTTGAACTTTATTAAATGAATTTAAACATTTTTTTATGATTTCTATACATTTTTTAATCAAGCTATATTTAGGAGGTGTTCTATTTTGGGTACTCGAACCTGCTGAAACACGGGGCTAAACCGGGCATGCTTCAAGCTCTCTATTTCAAAATATATGCACTGCGGATAAGTAAACAAATCATGAAATTAAAACTAAAGGGATCTATTTGTGGAAAGTTAAGAGAAAAATCTTGATCCATGCACACGTTAGAATTTTTTCACAATTATCTTCAAAAAGTGTTCCAATTTGGGTAGCGTCATGTTACGGTGATTTGGCCCTAGTTCATCATGTTATGAAAATTGAAGATACACTCGGAAAATGTGGCATTGCTGAAGAAACCCGGAATTACTGTATGGTTAATCTGTGTGTATGTGTTATTTGCCGGAATCGCAGCTTCACGTGTAGGCCTATCCATCGCCTGAGAAACATGACAGAAGTAACAATGACGGATGACGTGTCTGGTGTTGAGTTTTAAATGATCTTTTTCCCGTCACCAGTGGACAGAGCAGCACTCAAGGATTTTTTTCTGAGTTGTAGACAACGTTCTGCTATAAGAACGCAGAGAGGATTCGTTTCTATGCCAACTCATAGCCATGATGTGTCGAGCCTCGTAGCCTGTATTACTAAGAAATTGAATGGCTGTTGCCCGGAGGCAGTGTGGGGTATATTTTATTTCGACGGTGGCAGCCTTAAAAATTTCAGGCAGGAATTTGGAGAAAGTCTTTCTTGCTAAAGGCTTACCACTATGACAAGTTTCACTTTTCGGACGGGTTACAGTATGCCCTTAAGAACTGGTTAAACAAGCTAGTCGCGTTTGGGTTATTTTTTTAATAAGTAACTGTAACATTTTAACGGGGCAGCTGGGTGTGTTTGTGGCATACATGCGCTTTTGAGCTACCGATTCGGATTTAATTCCTCCCTAATGGTTTTTCTCTTGTGTTTCGTGATCTAGCGTCACAAATTCACCTGATCCGTCGTTGTGAAAAGCAATTAAGGATTCGATAATTGCAATTAGTTGTAAACATTCTAAAGCTTCGAAATCAATGGTCGCTTATATGTCGTTGTTGAAGGTATATTTAATTTTCGTCAATGAATTAGGTAATGAAAGAAATAAAAGATTAAAAATCATTCGTGATTTGATCAGATAGACTTACCAATTGGAGCCAGATTAGGTTTTTTCCTAGCTTTAACAGTATTTTTAAGTGTCATTATCTTTTATCAAAGTTTAATTTTATCATACCATGTAAATCCACACAGAAAAGTCCTAATGTGTGTAAATTGTTCTTTTCCCTATTTTAGATTTAACTCTGATAAAATAATTTCTTGGCTATATTTATTACCTTCACGTTGCGTGTTATTGATTCAGCTGAGGATTGCATCATTTACAAATTAATAAGTAATGTCAATACCTCTATAATATTATCTTTACTTTTATTCACTCAATGTATTATTTTATTTCATTCAAAAATTATACGAAGAACATCCAATAGGTAAACACTTAACATATCATTAGTAGCATTATCCCTGCCATTTAAAACGGAAATCATTATAATTGTAGCGATGTGTCTTGAATAGGTGGCATGCACCCTCAATATTGGCTTTAGCCATCAGACAGTTATGATCGTAACTTCTAACTAAGGCAATAACATCATTTACAAAATTATTTTCATCCTGCAACGAAAAAATATCTCTTCCTACATTAAAGTAAAATGTACTTTGTCCTACATTGACTTTTTCATGGCCCCTCTGTGCCACAGTAGCATAGCGACAGCAATATCCCTACTTTTTACGAGGCCATTGTTCTTTTTCACCACATTTTTTCAAACGATGTTAGCATTCCTTGGTGACCAGCGACATTCCGGGACCAGTTTTATATTGTTTAGAACTAAATAGTCTGAACACTATACGATTTTATATTTAATGTCTTACAAATAAAGTAAATAAATCGAGCTGGTCGGACCTATCTTGATCTATCCTTAGGATTTGATTCAAAACGACAACATCAGCTTGTGAAACAATTGTGCTGAGATGGAGAAACGTTCAATGTTATCGTTATTGATAGTATTGTTACTAATGGCCACAGGTAAGCTGAATTAACATAGCCTTAAACAAAATTTTACTACTACACTAACATGGATACTGTCACAGATTCGATGCTGCGGTTATTCGATGACTGAATATGTCCACTTGCGTTTAATGTATACATGTAATGATGACAAAATAAGCAAATATGTGTATTATAACTATATTGATTATATAGGATTACAAAACGAGTGCTTGCTGGATATGGAATGTATTCCACGCGAGTGAGTTCTTTTTTAAAAGTTACAAAAAGACAGGAGCTTTAGCAAGTGACTTTAGTAACTTTGAAAAAAACTTACAAGTGTGGAATAAATTCCATATCCAAACAACCACGAGTCGTGTGACCTGTTTCTACCACAAATACATGTGCTTTTAGCTGATAGAAATTCGACGAAAATATGGTAACGTGTGTTTACCGAAATATGCAAATAAGATGTAGTGATATTTTCACCTGCAAAAAGGCACTAATTAATACTCAAAAGTCATACTTTGATGAAGAATCCATTGATATAAAATTCTTCTAATTTGGAACATTTTTAGGATAAAACATTCTCATTTAACTTCTTATTGCGTTTAACGTTTACAAGTTGCTTCAACATTACACCACTCATTGTCGGACTTAAGTCATTTGCGATAAAGTTTAAGTCTGTTTCAGACTCGTTAAATCTACCAAAATAACCAGTAAAACCCTTTTCCGTCAAAACGAGTTACACAAATATTTTTAGCCTACGTCACGCATAAAAACATGATTTTTTTTGACACAACGACCACGTTACTTACTGTACGCTTTCCAACAGCAGTTTTGACGTCAAGCGGCGATCACAAGATAGTGTGACGTCACTCAATTATTGATGACGTTGACAAATGACGACATGACACTAAGAAATAAGTAGTTCAGTCAAAGTTCGTCGTGTCAGCCAATAAGAATGCGTACAGAGTTTATACCACTTGTGGTATTAGCAACTTGTTAATCAACAGCTGCATCGTTTATCTGATACTCTTAGAGTTGAATAACACTGTTTATTGTGGTAGAAAGTGACCTAACGACTTAGCTTATTTTATTGGCATTACATTTGCGTGGTCGAAAGAAAGCTATATTATTTCAGCATTGTTATTTTTGGCCTTATCACTTAACTGAATCCAGGTAAGTGCTAAATTCAATGGGAAAGTATGTAGTGTTTAATGGATAGCAAGATCCAGTTATGTCATGTTAGGTTAAACTTATCTAGGTTTGTTACAGCTTAACGTTAGCTTGTTAAGTTACAGAGAGAAAAAAACTGAACACCATGATATTATTTGAACATTTAAACATTTGGTATTTGAACATGGACATGTAACTTGATGATTTAGCTCCCCAAAAGCATATGTCGGCCTATGAGAGAGCCGAAATCTAGGGATCATATATTCCTGGTTTTGAATAAAGCGCCTTCAATAACTTCCATGTTCAGTACCTTCGGGTTTTGTCGGAATCGTATCACGTGACTGACGTTCACACGACCTGCACGTGGTGAATGAGGTAACTATAGCGTATACGTAGGCGCAAATATGTTTGTTTACATTTTCCTACTGACAAATATGAGCAAATCGTGCTGGTATATGTCCGCAGTGCGAGTATTTGAAACATTTAATTCACACATGGCCGTATAACAATATTGTGTGTATCAAATATTGTAATGTGCGAGCATTATTTTCTTTGTAGATCCAGTCTGGTGAGTTCGACCACATGTTTTGATTACGAATTTTTTTCTCTTGGTGTCACAACTCTCGTGTTACTTCGAGATTGTCGCGACGATGTTCGATAGAGGTCAGAATGATTTGGCATCTTTCGAGCCTATTTTTTACGTGTACACGTTAAGATGTTTTTTACTTTTATAATTAAAAAATACTTCCATGTAACAATAATATATAGATAAACATAGGATATTCATGTTCGACCGCCACGAGAAAAACATACTGATATTTTAATAAGCGATACTATTTTCTAAGTCTTACTTGGGAAAACACTATAATTACTATGTGTGATTATGACAAATATAGAATATGCTTTCGTAGATATAACCCAAGCACACGGCAGCCATATTACGTACTGTCGACATCCCGAATTTCGACCTTTTTCAGAGTCACAAAATTAAGTACTCTTGATAATTTTTTCGTCAAATATTTTGGAATTGAGTTTATGATATACAAATGAGTCAGTTTACAGTTACTTTTTTATGTTTTAATCTGTATTTATAAATCTACATGCAGTCAATCTAACATGTATTCAAAATATTTAAAAGTAATATCACTTCAATTTGAGACTTCACATAGCAACCCGCAGAATAAAAACGACAGAAAATTAAACACTAAACTCTGCAGCACGAAAACTGAACGATTTCACCATTTCATTTTTCGAGAAATATCGGCAGTCATACGTGTACGTACAAGTGTAGATCTGCATGTACGTGTAACACAATGGTTTATAGCATTCCTTTAAAACAAGATATGCGTAGTAAAGAACAAAAAATACAAGTACTTATTGAGATAAGTGTTGGTGATCTACCAACGAAGCCATGGACGAGCGGTCGTGGTCTGGCCAGATTAGGTCCACATTTCGTTATATTAAATAGTGTTGCGAACAGCTTTTTCATGTATAACAGAAACATGACACAATAAAATCATTTATCTATTAATAACTTTTTCACAACATGGATTTCTACATGTGAGCAAAAAAATAAAACGGGTACGTTTGACGGGACAGCACCTTTTCGCAAGCTGGCTTCAACAATAAACAATTGTAAATATAAAGATATTAATGTCTGTAACATCTTTAACCTCTGAAACAAGAGGGAATCATTTTAAAATTATAATTTGTAACTATGAAAGTGTATACTTTTGACACAGTATCGATTGTATTGCAGAGATGTACGTATCTGTTATTATTTTTATTAGTCGCCATACTGTGTTTGTACCTTTGAGGACCCGGATGTAAACTTTCTGTGACGTCACGCCATCACAGTTTGTATGTTCCCTAAGGAATGGTCATACATAGCATAGGTCTTGCTTGTGTTGCATTTTCTACAACTCATCTAGTTTCCTCCACAACCACAATAAATTCATCTTTGTCTCTCAAACACCCTGTCAAATTCTTCCTCTCTGCTCCCGTGACACCCATGATTCGCAGGGCCTTCCACATAGACTACCCAACAAAACCCGCCATCAAATCTCCACTGGAAGACACCATACTTTCATTCTCCTTCTTCCTTGCTGACAGTCTGCTTAGTACAAGATCCTGATATTTGGCCCTCTTCCTCTCATATATTCTATCCATTCTTCCCGCGGTACGGTCAACTTCACAATGACAATCTGTTGGGGAGACAAAGGTCACATACACGTAACAATACCTGGTCTTTGATTTGTCGTTTCTGGTGTATTCGGCCTCACAGATCTGTTCTCATTGCCAATCTCCAGCCATAATCTTTCGTAATCTGCTTCCTGCACGAACAAAATGGCAAATTTCATACTCTTTTGTCCTTTAGCTTCTTCCTGTTCTTATCTAGGAAAGCTAACACCTTGTTGTAATGCTATGAATACAGAATTAATGTTACATCTAAAATATACATTTGTATATATGGATGTTATAGTTAAACTCACAAGAAGTTAAAATATATCTACAAATTTTACTGTTAAACTCACAATATTAAGATATTACGTCACACTTAAAATATTACAAATGAACTTAATTCTGAAAAGAAAATGATTTACACTCATTTTGTTCAATCATTTCAATTGATAACCTCAATTCTCCGATTTTTTGTTTCCAGTTTTATTCCATCCTATGACATGCGCACCACTAGACGATGGAGAGGCGGAGGCAATGATACATGTGCGGAGAAAACGTAAGTAATTGATACTATATCACAAAGTAATATCAGTATGATGTTATGTTGACATGGTGGATTAAATAAAATCGGTCTAACGTACAAAAATAAACATCGACAAACTTTCTTTCCCTACGATGTATTTATTTTCACATTTTATAGTTCTCTTTCGTAAATGTTTCATTGATAACGACGGGAAATGGTTTTCAACACGGAATTTAAAATGAATAAAAATGCGTTGGTTAGAAGGTGTATTTAAATGGTATTCAAAACACTGAGACCTCAAGTATGTTTACATGTTAATTGGATAATATATAATGTTTGTTTGTTTAATTAAGAGTCCGGGTCATGTAAGGACGGCCTTCCATGTACAATGTATACGGTGTGTATCGAGTGCGAGGTGTTTACGCAGACTGTGATTTGTTCATGGTATCTTCTTGTATATTGGAAGTTGGAACTATTGTCCTTTTTATAGTGTTTTGGGAGACTGTGGTATATTCGTGTTGTGTCCTCTTATATAAATAAATCCTTACTCCTTTTATAGTGTTATATCTTAGTTTTATTATTATTATTATTACAAGCTAACCGATACTTACATTATATATATAATTGGCTTCTTAGGTAAAATATGTGTTTTCGTTTAAATATCACATACAGTGTATATAACAATAATGACAATAAAAAAGCTAACCGAATTTTATAACATATATATAACATATATAATTCATTTTTCACAAAAACATAATACGGGCAGCCACTTGAAACGTTATGATATATACACGTGCATATCAAAAGGTCTCCAATACTTTAAAATGACATACGTATCAAATTACTAGTAAACGTTTCTGCATAATTTGCGTGCCCCGGTGTTTTGGCTGAGGTGATCAAGATTGCATTTTACGGCCTCGGAATAGCAGTTGAAACTGCTTGTTTTACACATGTTCATAGAAATTTAACTGTCGAAAACAGATATATCTAGATTTAATATCCCATGAAAAGTTACATAATATAAGACCACGATCGAGAGCATCGTGACTAGCGATAGGCCAAGGTCGTCTCCTTGCAGGCGGTGTATGGGATTCGCAAATTATTTAGTCTTAGGTCTAGATGAAATAAATGATTATTCTAATTACTGGTTTTATGTAAATAATGAATGTACTTGCAATATTTCCAACGTTGAACATTTTTATTTTGCTATAATTAATATCGATGCCTGCTATCGTTTTTGCGGATGAGATGAGATGAGGAGGTTTTGCAGAGTTATCTCTGTTTTCCCAGTCGACACCAAAATAAAATTGTTTTGTAAGATAGTGACCGGGCATTCTGTTTTTCCTGTAACTTTTTCATTATACATACAGAAGATGGTATTCAAAACGAAAGCAAATTTTCTGTTATTTACACGATTTCGCTTAAAGCGGAACGCTTCTTTGATGATCAATAAAAGTTGCATTCACTAAAACCGAATGAGTGTGTACTCCTTTTTACTACCGTGGGAATTATGGAAGCGACGTCCATTCCGATGATTGTGATGTCACTGTTTGGCGGGACTGACTGGCCGTTTCATTCACTCCTACTAAAAGTGACGTCAATGGAATGTTGGGGTTCAAGTCAACAAATTTAGAAATTGAATCAAACGAAAGAAATTAAACATTTATTTACTGAAATCGTAAATTTTCCTATTGCAACTATTACAGGGAAATTCTTATTATCCGATATCGGGTTTTGTGCCCGACTAATGTCGATATTACAGCTAAAAATGCTTGTTTCTTGATATTATTCGCTCCTTCTTGTTTGATTTTAAATTCGAAAAATGAACTTAACCCGCGAAGGGCGTCAGAACGCTTGTTTTCAAGTGAATAAACACCGTAGTGATAAAGACTTCCAAGTGAAAATTTGCATCAGGGAAATTGGGACACAAAAAGACGATTTTCTCCAAAAGTAAGTAAGTTACACTACATTAATTTTGCTGGAACACTTAAAAAATCGTTCTGATTTCAGAAAAAATGGAATTATGAAGATATCTCTTACAGTATGTTTATTATTATTATTATATATAATGTAAGTTAATTAAATCAACGTCCTATTAACAGTCAGGGTCATGTAAGGACGGTCTCCCATGTATGCGGTGTAGCGTGTGTGAAGTGTGAGGTGCGTGTTTTGGGAGACTGTGGTACGTTCGTGTTGAGTCTTCTGTATTGTGCAAAAGCATTGAAGCATGCCACCGGAGACGCAAAGAAACACGCCTCACCCGGTCGCATTATACTGTAATGGTACCATGTCTCCTGTGATTAGTAGTGATGCGTTTATACCGGTTTTCATCTGCTACTAAAACTAAAACTTTATGCTCTATCATTCGGAATGTATAAGAAATATTCATTAGAATGTCCAGAGTATAGACTTTAATTTTTGTACGGAAAACAAATATTTTGTTAAATACATAAACATTGTAGGTGCTGAACTGTATGTTTTTAACAAAAACACATATTGTTTGCTTATTGGTATATTTTTAATGTATGCATTCTTTCGTCGATTTTATCATTGTCATTAATTCTTTGGGCTATAAATGTATAAGTGAAGGCTATGAACCAGTTTCGGGGTGATCGGCTGTGTACTTCATTTTTCTAAATAATTTGTATCATTGCATATCGTACAGCCTATTGAAATAAATAGAGGTCCCTAAAAATGACTGTTAATTATCACGTTGATCAAATTCGATTTATTTAACCTGCTTTATCGAGTGTCTTTTAAACATTGAAAAATGACTACGGGTAGCTTAGATAAACATTATAAATAACATCACGTGTTGTTTATGCATTACTTTGACTCATTTTCTTCTCTGTTTTCATTCAGGATTTTTCGTCATAAAATATAGTACCTTTTCATAGAGAGCTATTTTTTGTATTTTAAAGTGAAACAGTCGGGCAAGGATGGCTAAAGTCGGTAAAAATGGTGTGAATGTATCCAGTATAATTTTCTGATGAATGGAAAAAATAAAATCTCTCGTCAAAAACTGTCTGCGTACGAAGAAATTAATTTAAAGTATGGAAAATTCTAAAACGTCCTCCCGGCTCACTATGTCCGTGGTTACATTTCCACGCAGCCTCGCTTTCAATGCTTTCAACTTTTTTTTACTTTAATGGTCAGAACTGGGAAACTAAGCAGAACTTGACCGTCGTATTAATATGTGAGAACTTTTGGAAGGCCAATGAACGCATTTAGACTGGTTTTCTTTGCCCGACTATTCACTTTAAATACTTTGAACATAACTTTATCTATAAACAGCTTCAATTTGCACATGTTATATAGTAAATACAATGCTATTTGAAAGCAAATGCTCTAAGGAAAGTAGTCCGAAGTTGACAGCCAATCGAAATCAAGAGATGTAGGAGATGACTAATGAGAGCTGCCGTAGGTGATTACACACTGGGGTGTGTAATCCAACTGCTATGTAGTTTATTGATTGTGAAACGTGCATAGCTATGAGATAAATATACTATAAATCTAAAATACTGTCTTCATATCCGATAGTGTGAACAATAATGGGATTTTTCTCCGGAGGATTGAAGTTGATTGCGAGTTCCGAGTTCCATTTACCTTGAACGGAACTAGGAACCACCTTCAGCCTTCCTTTTTCTTCGTTGTAGGCTGTGGAGAAGGGCCACAGGACAACGACGCTGCTGAGCAACAAGCCGCACAAAGACGAAAACGGGACAGGTACGAAGCGCATGGTATATTATATAATCCAATCCCTGCCTCTCCTAAAATGTTCTAATTGGAGATGTTCATTCTCAATACTCCAGGAATTACTATATATCTGACGTCATATCCACCCCTGGACTATCTCATAGGATTTATAAATGATACAAAGGCAAAGGAACAGAACAGAACAGAACAGGTACATGTAATGTAGTCCTTTGACGTACATTAAAATAGCCACATAATGGTACACTGTATTCGACTGTGTGGCTTTGAAGTTGGGCGTCGCGCTAATTGTAAATATTCACAGGCAGTCTTTGCAGGCCTGTGATTGGTTCGGATTTATTCTGCTGAGTTGCCTCCAGTTTTACTTTGAGATATTCCAGTGGTGGATAAATCGTCAGTTATAGTAACCCCTGAAGTATCGAAGATGGGAGATTTCTGACACTTTTACTTGTCAGAAGCTCAAACAATCAAACTAAAGAGAAATCTGTCTAGCCGAGGGCTGTCCTCCGCCTAGACTGGTTTCCCTTCCCTTAGTTCTCTACTCTCCGCAGGCTGCGCTCTGCTCACTAGTAAAGCCACTCGTACGACAAAGGAGTTAACTGAGGCGGGAACCAGTCTAGTCCCCAATGCAACCTTCTTATTCTGATCTTCACTTTATTGGATAACCTAGACCGAAAATAGAACGACAACACACACACACATAAACAAATCCAATTGTTTTTTGTTTTCATCAGTAAAGTTCAAATCTTTCTTTTGGCATCTGTTACACCTGTGCAATGTACATATATGTAAGATGAATCTGGAATTTATAAAATTTAGCAATACTGATCGTACAATTTTTTTTATAATTTAATATTGATAATACACATCGTATTTGCTTTTGATTTTTCAGTGGAAATGTATTTCTCGGGGGATTGGAAATGACTGGAGTGTTTGGTGGCCTTCTCCGTACTTATACCGATGACACTTGAGAAACTTAATATTAAACAGGCAATAAGAATTACAATAAGAAATCTGTTTTTATCAAAATACAGTAAAAAGCATGGAAACAATAAAAATGATCATAAAAGCTAATTATGTGCTAGTGCGACATATTTCACTAACAATATTCTTGGTCATTGTAAAGAATCTTTTTATTATTCTCTAAATAAAATAATGCAAAACATTAGTTATATTTGTGTGTGGTGTTTATCATGTGTTTCCTAGGGTGGGGTTCAGAGGGAGGCGTTCTACCAAACTATTAAACCGATACATAATTAATGTTTACTGTCATCGTATTACCCCGGGGTGCGATTCCTTTAGGTAACATAATTTTGTCATTCTTTAATGACAACCGCATTTTTCATCATTTTCTGAATGAAATCCAGAACACAACCATACTTCATGTTTTTAATCTTATTTCACACACTAACATACAAAACCGATCCGCGATACATTCCGGATAGAAACAATTTAAATACACTGTAATAAGCGATTACCTTCCCTTATCTATTTTATGAACAGATACGTTCTACCTGACCAGTCTACATAATCACAACACCCGGATTATGTCATAGTAAAAATCAAGGCAGATGCTCAGTTTGATAACGAAATATACATGTATAGGTATCAGTTGACCATTATACAGGTCAATAAATATGTGACCCTTATAAGTTTCCATAAACAAGTGACCTTTTTTACGATTCAATAAACAAGTTGACCTTATACAGTTCAAAAAACATGTGACGCTTATAAATTTCCATAAACAAGTGACCATATACATTTAAAAAACATGTGACCCTTATAAGTTTTCCATAAACAATGATCCTTATTTACGAAATCAATAAACAAGTGACCTTATACAGTTCAAAAAAACATGTGACGCTTATAAATTTTCCATAAACAAGTGACCATATACAGTTTAAAAAAACATGTGACCCTTATAATTTCCCATAAACAAGTGACCTTTTTACGAATCAATAACAAGTGACCTTATACAGTTCAAAAAAACATGTGACGCTTTATAAATTTCCATAACAAAGTGACCATATACAGTTTAAAAAACATGTGACCCTTATAAGTTTCCATAAACAAGTGACCTTTTTAAGATTCAATAAACAAGTGACCTTATACAGTTCAAAAAAACATGTGACGCTTATAAGTTTCCATAAACAAGTGACCTTTTTACGATTCAATAAACAAGTGACCATTATCAGTTCAAAAAAAACTGTGACGCTTATAAATTTCATAAACAAGTGACTCATATTACAGTTTAAAAAACATGTGACCCCTTATAAATTTCCAATAACAAGTGACCTTTTTACGATTCAATAAACAAGTGACGCTTATACCAGTTCAAAAAAAACATGTGACGCTTATAAATTTCATAAAAAAAGTGACCATATACAGTTTAAAAAACATGTGACCCTTATAAGTTTCCATAAAACAAGTGACCTTTTTAACGATTCAATAAACAAGTGACCTTATACAGTTCAAAAAAACATGTGACGCTTATAAATTTTACATAAACAAGTGACCATATACAGTTAAAAAACATATGACCCTTAGTAGTTTTCCATAAACAAGTGGACCTTTTTACGATTCAATCAACAAGTGACCTTATAGCGTTCAAAAAAACATGTGACGCTTATAAATTTCCATAAACAAGTACCATATACACGTTTTAAAAGAAACATGGTGAACCC
>SAYR01056068.1:21410-53740 GCA_004382745.1 Argopecten irradians irradians | reverse complement strand
CATGCATGTGATTCTCCTCTCACAGTGGAGCATATTTTATTGCATTGTATTGATTTTAAACACATACGAGATAAATACTACGATGTCTCCGACATGTACACTTTGTTTCATGCCGTGAGACATAATCGTATTTTTAATTATCTCAAAGAGATCGGTATTTTAAGCAAAATATGAACGTTTTCTCATCATACATCGTATCAACTCAACATTTCATCGTTTCATCAACATTGTGCATGAGCTTTCTCATGTGTTTTAGCCAAATTTATTTTATCCCATGCAAACCTTTTTTTTATCAAATTAACGTTTACAATCTGTGTTTTAGTCCTTACTTGCTTTTTCTTACCCTGAACTTTTATCCTGATATTAATGCATGACTTGTAGTTTGGCCCTAAATGTCCTTAGTTGTCGATGGGCCGTAAAACTCAAACAAACAAACAAAAAACCCTTTTTATAGTGTAATATCTTAGTTTTTTTATTATTATTATTAAATCTGTAAGGACGGTCTCCCATGTACGCGGTATATAGCTTGTGTGAAGTGTGAGGTGCGTGTTTTGGGAGACTGCGGTATGTTCGTGTTGAGTCTTCTGTATTGTGCAAAAGCATTGAAGCATGCCACCGGAGACGCAAAGAAACACGCCTCACCCGGTCGCATTATACTGTAATGGTACCATGTCTCCTGTGATTAGTAGTGATGCGTTTATACCGGTTTTCATCTGCTACTAAAACTAAAACTTTATGCTCTATCATTCGGAATGTATAAGAAATATTCATTAGAATGTCCAGAGTATAGACTTTAATTTTTGTACGGAAAACAAATATTTTGTTAAATACATAAACATTGTAGGTGCTGAACTGTATGTTTTTAACAAAAACACATATTGTTTGCTTATTGGTATATTTTAATGTATGCATTCTTTCGTCGATTTTATCATTGTCATTAATTCTTTGAGCTATATAATGTATAAGTGAAGCTATGAACCAGTTTCCGGTGATCGGCTGTGTACTTCATTTTTCTAATAATTTTGTATCATTGCCATATCGTACAGCCTATTGAAATAAATAGAGGTTCCCTAACAAATGACTGTTAATTATCACGTTGATCAAATTCGATTTATTTAACCTGCTTTATCGAGTGTCTTTTTAACATTGAAAAATTGACTAACGGTAGCTTAGATAAACATTATAAATAACAATCACGTGTTGTTTATGCATTACTTTGACTCTTTTTCTCTCGTTTTCATTCAGGATTTTCGTCATAAAATATAGTACCTTTTCAATAGAGAGCTATTTTTTGTATTTTAAAGTGAACAGTCGGGCAAGGATGGCTAAAGTCGGTAAAAATGGTGTGAATGTATCCAGTATAATTTCTGATGAAATGGAAAAATAAAATCTCTCGTCAAAATCTGTCTGCGTACGAAGAAATTAATTTAAAGTATGGAAATTCTAAAACGTCCTCCCGGCTCACTATGTCCGTGGTTACATTTCCACGCAGCCTCGCTTTCAATGCTTTCAACTTTTCTTTACTTTAATGGTCAGAACTGGGAAACTAAGCAGAACTTGACCGTCGTATTAATATGTGAGAACTTTTGGAAGGCCAATGAACGCATTTAGACTGGTTTTCTTTGCCCGACTATTCACTTTAAATACTTTGAACATAACTTTATCTATAAAGAGCTTCAATTTGAACATGTTATATAGTAAATACAATGCTATTTGAAAGCAAATGCTCTAAGGAAAGTAGTCCGAAGTTGACAGCCAATCGAAATCAAGAGATGTAGGAGATGACTAATGAGAGCTGCCGTAGGTGATTAACCAACTGCTATGTAGTTTATTGATTGTGAAACGTGCATAGCTATGAGATAAATATACTATAAATCTAAAATACTGTCTTCATATCCGATAGTGTGAACAATAATGGGATTTTTCTCCGGAGGGATGAAGTTGATTGCGAGTTCCATTTACCTTGAACGGAACTAGGAACCACCTTCAGCCTTCCTTTTTCTTCGTTGTAGGCTGTGGAGACGGGCCACAGGGAAACGACGCTGCTGAGCAACAAGCCGCACAAAGACGAAAACGGGACAGGTACGAAGCGCATGATATATTAATCCAATCCCTGCCTCTCTTAAAATGTTCTAATTGGAGATTTTCATCCTCAATACTTCAGGGATTACTACATATATCTGACGTCATATCCACCCCTGGACTATCTCATAGCAAGGATTTATAAATGATACATCATCTACATCCTTGGTCAAAGTAAAACTGGAGGCAAAGGAACAGAACAGAACAGGTCCTTTGACGTACATCAAAAGAGCCACATAATGGTACACTGTATTCGACTGTGTGACTTTGAAGTTGGGCGTCGCGCTAATCGTAAATGTTCAAATGAAGTCTTTGCAGGCCTGTGATTGGTTCGGATTTACTCAGCTGAGTTGCCTCCGGTTTTACTATGAGATATTCCAGTGGTGGATAAATCGTCAGCCATAGTAGCCCCTGAAGTATCGAAGATGAGAGATTTCTGACACTTTTACTTGTCAGAAGCTCAAACTATCAAACTAAAGAGAAAATCTGTCTAGCCGAGGGGCTGTCCTCCGCCTAGACTGGTTCCCTTCCCTTAGTTCTCTACTCTCCGCCAGGCTGCGCTCTGCTCACTAGTAAAGCCAATCGTACGCAAAGGAGTTAACTGAGGCGGGAACCAGTCTAGTCCCCAATGCAACCTTCTTATTCTGATCTTCACTTTATTGGATAACCTAGACCGAAAATAGAACGACAACACACACACATAACAAATCCAATTGTTTTTGTTTTCATCAGTAAAGTTCAAATCTTTCTTTTGCATCTGTTACACCTGTGCATGTACATATATGTAAGATGAATCTGGAATTTATAAAATTTAGCATACTGATCGTACAATTTTTTTTATAAATTTAATATTGATAATACACATCGTATTTGCTTTTGATTTTTCAGTGGAAATGTATTTCTCGGGGGATTGGAATGACTGGAGTGTTTGGTGGCCTTCTCCGTACTTATACCAATGACACTTGAGAACTTAATATTACATTGTAAACAGCAAATAAGATACAATAAGAGATATCTGTTTATCAAACTACAGTAAAAAGCATGGAAACATAAAAAATGATCATAAAAGCTAATTATGTGCTAGTGCAACATATCTCACTAACAATATTCTTGGTCATGTAAAGAATCTTTTTTATTATTCTCTAAAATAAAATAATGCAAAACATTAATTATATTGTGTGTGTGTTTATCATGTGTTTCCTAGGGTGGGGTTCAGAGGGAGGCGTTCTACCAAAATATTAAAACCGATACATAATTAATGTTTACTGTCATCGTATTAACCCTGGGGTGTGATTCCTTTAGGTCACATAATTTGTCATTCTTTATGACAACCGCATTTTTCATCATTTTCTGAATGAATCCAGAACACAACCATACTTCATGTTTTTAATTTTATTTCACACACTAACATACAAAACCGATCCCGGATACATTCCGGATAGAACAAATTTAAATACACTGTAATAGGCGATTACCTCCCCTTATCTATTTTATGAACAGATACGTTCTACCTGACCAGTCTACATAATCACAACACCCGGATTATGTCATAGTAAAAATCAAGGCAGATGCTCAGTTTGATAACGATATATACATGTATAGGTATCAGTTGACCATTATACAGGTCAATAAATATGTGACCCTTATAAGTTTCCATAAACAAGTGACCTTTTTACGAATCAATAAACAAGTGACCTTATACAGTTCAAAAAAACATGTGACGCTTATAAATTTCCATAAACAAGTGACCATATACAGTTTAAAAAAACATGTGACCCTTATAAGTTTCCATAAACAAGTGACCTTTTTACGAATCAATAAACAAGTGACCTTATACAGTTCAAAAAAACATGTGACGCTTATAAATTTCCATAAACAAGTGACCTTTTTACGATTCAATAAACAAGTGACCATATACAGTTCAAAAAAACATGTGACGCTTATAAATTTCCATAAACAAGTGACCATATACAGTTCAATAAACATGTGACCCTTATAAATTTCCATAAACAAGTGACCTTTTTACGATTCAATAAACAAGTGACCTTATACAGTTCAAAAAAACATGTGACGCTTATAAATTTCCATAAACAAGTGACCATATACAGTTTAAAAAACATGTGACCCTTTTAAGTTTCCATAAACAAGTGACCTTTTTACGAATCAATAAACAAGTGACCTTATACAGTTCAAATAAACATGTGACGCTTATAAATTTCCATAAACAAGTGACCATATACAGTTTAAAAAACATGTGACCCTTATAAGTTTCCATAAACAAGTGACCTTTTTACGAATCAATAAACAAGTGACCTTATACAGTTCAAAAAAACATGTGACGCTTATAAATTTCCATAAACAAGTGACCATATATAGTTAAAAAACATGTGGCCTTTATACGTTTCCATAAACAAGTGACCTTTTTACGATTCAATTAACAAGTGACCCTTATACGTTTCCATTAATATATAACTTACTATTTACGGTTCAATAAACATGAGACTTTTATACGTTTCCATAAACAAGTGATCTTTAACCTTTCCATACACAAGTGAGATTTTACGGTTTAATTACATGTCACAGTATCCTTCAATAAATAAATAAATAATCGTCCATCAATGATTAAATAGCTAGCTGTAAAATAAATGCACAGTTAAGTCAACTTTCGTTCCAACGTTACACAGAGAGGAGATTTTTCCTCATTTCCGAAGCACGAAACAAATATTTACTCAATTTGTTTAAAGTTTCAACACTTTTACACGAAAATCTATTAGCTTGTAAACACTTGCATATCGGTAATAATACTGCTTGATATAAGTCCTTCTTAAATCAGAATATGCAGGACAAAGTAAAATAAAATGGACCTCGTCCACAACATCATTCTTATCACAAACTGTACATAATCTATGACTCCTGGGAATGTTACTATAGCGCCCAGATTCTTTATTAAGGCTGTGCCCTTGCATCCGGAATTTACTGAATATTTTTTTTAATCTAGGGTAAATTGACTTAGTTAGATAATACTGGATACAGAAGGCATAAACTATATGCTTATATAAATAACATTTGGATTAAACTTCAAAGGCACTGCGTAATTTTTGAATGATTACATCATGAGCATAAAATTGCAAAAATAATTAGTCCAAACATAACTAAAACCCAAATTATAAAGTTTAATATGATGAACCCAATGGTTAAAATGTCCTGACATATTACCACAAGCCATCCAGCTCTGGGATAAGAGTTCGAATCTCATGTGGGGCAGTTACCAGGAACTGACCTCAGGTAGTGTGTTTTCGCCAGTACTCCGGCTTTCTTCCACCAACAAACCTAGCACGTCCTTACACATCCTCGATACTCCAGGGGTTCTGATCACTTACGATCTCTACACCCCTGGACTATCTCATAGTAAAACTGGAGGCAACAGAACAGGTAATTTAATTCTTTGATGTACATCAAAAGAGCCATATAACGGTACACTGTGATTGGCTGTGTGGCTTGCGTCACTCTCTCTGTAGTCTTCAAAAGAAATCGTTGCAGGCCTGTAATTGGTTCAGACGTTTTCCGCTGAGCTGCCCCCAATTTTACTATGAGATAGTCCAGGGGTGTAGAGATAGTTAGTGATAGGAACCCCTGGAGTATCAAGGATGGTCCTTACATGACCTTTGGTGTTAACAGGATGTTAAACAAATAAAACCCAAACCCAACGGTTCAATAAACAAGTGACCCTTATACGTTTCCATAGTATGTTTTTTTTGTCACGTAAAGATTATACCTTATGTAAATTTCTGGTGCCGATAAGCCATTCGTATACGAGTGTGAAAAGTTAAAGTACAAAAACAAAATACATTGTGAGGTCAATTAACTCTTATCTCGGTGAACGGAAACATCGTATCCGCCGTGTGCATATCATATTTTAAACATCTACATGTTAATAGTTATACATACCGGTACCTAACAGAGAAGTGAAATGTCTGGTGATTTGAATAGCACAATCAAACAATGCACACAAATGAGATGCTGACGTATTAAAGGGACAATTCAGTCTAAGAGAACATTAAAATTTATACATACATCGGATAAAACCCAGTTCTAATGGAAATTAGACCAGTCAGTTTTTTTTCTGTGATATGCCAGAAAAGCCCATGGTGGTGAAATGCGTGTGTAATGTTCAAACTCGCTCGCTGTCCGCCATTACACGTTGTGGTCGAACATCTTGTATGCCGAACCCTGTCCCTTGCTCGTAGAGTAATGCTACTTTTGTCTAGAACTGCTCAAATCTCTAACAGTTATGTGTTTACCTTATTAGGTGAATTGTCTTGCCTACAAATCATTTCATCACCTCCACAGTGGTTATGTAGTTCATTTGTTTAACGTGCGTGACTTTGGCTCGGATATGGGTACAGCGTACGTATTGTACCTGCTTAATCGTATTGATCAACGATTTGTAATTACAACGGTATCAATTAAAATACCAAAGAATGACGTGGAATTTGTCAATATTTTATGTTATATGTTTCATAAGAAGTGTAGAACAATACATTTATGTCATATTTTGCTTCTTGGTTATGTAAAAGAATTAGAGTGAATTGTTCCTTTAAAGGCCCACTACTTTTCCGAAACGGCTTTTAATTTTCAAAATAGAAATGTAAAACGAAATTGATAATTTGTAGAGTCGCAAAAGTTATCAACTTACCGGTAATGCTACACTTATTATCACCTTCTGAACAATTTAATTTAAAAAAAATAAAATATTATTTTCATAACGCGGGTCGTCTTATGTTTCCCGCCGTCGTCCAAAATGCCGCGCGGTAGTTGATTATCACTGCGCCAGAAGGCAAAACAGTGAAATGAAACCCAACTGTTATCATATATTACGCAGGATATCTTGCATAAGCTTCATGTTATAACCTCATCTTAGGCCATCGATATATATTTTCTTATGTTATCTATGATTTTTAGAAACCTTTAAATTTTGCACCGGAAAGGTAGTGGGCCTTTAATTTTTTTTGTTTATTTATTTTCATGATTTCATATCTAGAGTTATCTCCCTTGGGCCAATTCGTTTTCAATTTTGACATCAATACTTGAGAGTAAATATATTACGTCGTTCTCTCTGAGACACGATAACGTAATTTTCGTAAAAATCATGACGTAACAACCAATTTAGTACATGGGCAGATAACTCTGTAATAGTTTCAGTGGGTACATGTCATGTTATGTTGCGTACATCAATCATTGTAGCTGAAAATGTCACAGTTTGAGTTTACGATCTAAAATGTAGCAAGAAAGAAAAAGGTTTTTTATCAAACCAAAAAGCTACATGAGAATTGAAATGGCTATCTTATAAAGATGACAATTCATTATTAAGAACCATCAAATTATTGTATTTTTCAAAATTTATCAATCATGTGGAAATACTTTTGCACAATATATTACAACGGTTTACACCCTGTGGCGGGTATTCCATAGTATTATACTATAAGGATATATATCTACATGTACATTGCATATAGAAATTAAAACAACAAAATTCTACAGAATTACACACTCTGGTAAAAACATCAAGACCAATTGTGTTATAAACAAAAACATAACCAAATGGGTGGATTGATGATGGGCTTATTTCTATAGTCATCAAACGAAAAGGCTGAAAATATTATTATAGTTAATGCTATACTATAAACACCACAGATATCATGATAAAGGTGACAAAACACATAGTCAGGGCACGCATGGCATCGATAATTTGTACCATGACATTGGTAGGGTCATGTACATGTAGACTAAATTAGTAACTAAGTGTACACAACTGTAACTAATAGTTAAAACTATAAAAAGAACCGATCCCAAAATTGCCTGTGGGAGATAATACGGTTAGCACATTTTGTAAGAGTTAGACAGGGATATGAAAGCGTTTGAACCACGGATAAACTTGTTAACAAAATAATTTATGAAAGACAACTCGTGAAGACTTTGAGTTTAAAGGAAGGACTTGTACCAAGAAATTGCTCAAATACAGTTAACTATAACTGTCAATCAGTAGGTACAATGTACTGTGTGTCATGGAATATGTTCTGTTAGATGATGGTTTTTGATGAGCGATGATGAACACAGCATGTCGGCTTCCATTTTTTATTCACAACTCATTTTTCTCTCCTCCTGAGAGGAGAGTTACATAATATATTGCATAACATAATAATTAAGGTTATCTCCCTTAGACCGATATCTCAGCATCTCCAGCACACCCATATCATATACATATATATAACATGCCGCCCCCCTTAATATAAAATTTGGAAATTTTATTATGGGTGTGTGGAGATGAGGATACGGTAAAATAAACATTACTAGTTTTAAATGACATCAAAAGGATATGGTAATTAATCACACATGTTATTGATCAATTTATACTTTGATGTAATTATATAATGAATTAAGTGGATCTCATATGGACGTATCTAATATAGCAGAAAAAAAAAACTTTAACATCCCTTCATTAGAGGAACGTTGCTATTGAGCAAGTCAAACATGTTTTGTCCGAGTAGGTCAAATTAATAACCATCAGCTTGTCATTCACATACGAGAAATGTGGGTCATCCTCATTGCGGCTGGGTAATTGGTCATTTCTGTTTCAATCTGGGACTACTTAAGGCCATCCTCAACAACCATTTCTGCCCGATGGCGGGTTGATACATGGTCTCTTGCGCTGGTGCAAACATGTCAAAAATTGTTCTGCAGGTTCCATCAGTCATATCTCGCACGCCACTTAACTTTCTTCTGAAATAGGGGTTTCAAGGCTTTGATGATCGCACTCGGACGAGAAATGCCGGTCGCGCAAGTAAATCCGGCACAGTCATCGTAACTTGGTTAACAACTCGCAAACGCTCCAGCTTTGTTGGTCCATATGACTGTTGTCCTTTTGTGTGAGCAGATTTAGAAACCAAAACGTACAACTTTGTGAATGTCTGGATGTGCATGCGTTTTGTTAATTCCCTTTGTTTCAGAATCCGGCAGGATGAATTTGGATATAACATGATATCCTATTGCCCTTCGAAAGAAGTGTCACATCTCTCCCAAATGGAATGTCAAGTCATAACGCGGAAAATGTTAGTACACATGCATTCTGATAATAGGTTGGATTTCAGTTTATCAAAAGCATTTTGTTGGTTCAAACAGTCGCAGATTAACTTTTGTGTTTCTTCATCAACCGTAGCAATTGGCTGAGCGAAGGCAGCATAGTTAGTTAGGAATATAATTTTCCTAAAACCAGTTCATACAAACCCAGACAGCGGTTTCAACTCTGTTGAACTTGTTAGGTTCTGGCATATCCTGCGCAGCTTTGATTCGATCTGGTGGCGGACTAATTGCATCCTTTGGAATATCAAATGAGCAAAGATACAAGCAAATTGTTTGGCGACATGAACACTTTTTGGGGACCTAGCTTTGGCCCAGCTGGCGCGAAAATCTGGGGAAAATACTCCACTTAGATGCAGCAAGATGCTGTTGAAATGTTTCAAGAAAAATCAGACATACATCTAAACTAACATAATACGGCACGTAGTGTAAATGTTAGGCCAGTGCAAAACTTTTCCATCAAATAACTGAAATGTTTGGACGCAAGTTGACAAACCCCATATGGCATTCCTCTGAAATTGGTACGGTTTCCAAATAACAAGTGTTAAAAGTGGAAGCGTCCGCGATTCAGGAGGCATCCCATTTGAAAGGAATCCAGAAGCATAATCTATAGACTGTAATATTAGTTCGGGGTACACGGCTTCACTAAAACGACTCAGTAAGTTCTCCAAATTCGGCTATGCGTGTAGATGAAATGGGTTTTGTTTGTGATTCAAATGTCTACAAGTCACAGCAAAAGCGATACTGATGCTACACTTTTCTCACGAGAAGGTTATACCTTAAACTGATCGCGGACTTTGCAACGCTTTGACACGGAGTCTATAGGGCTAGAGTAATGATAAGATCCTCCTTTTATCCGAAAACTGGAGTAATAATTCCTTGTGGATAATAGCTCGGTCCAACTGATTGACGCAATACGCTGACGTTTTATCTGGGGATAAGGTTTTTGTAAGGCTTCTGGTTTTTGGCACAGGAATCAGGTTTTAACAGAATTTTATGCTGGCTAATGATCAAGTATAACCACTGACGGGGTTGTCAGGGTTAATATAAAATATCAGAATGTTCAGCCAAAAAGTTCCATCAATCTAGATTTTTTCCTGGTCTGACAAATTGTCTCAGAGATATCAAAGTATGACTGAAATTTTATCTCTTATCTACAGAGTTCCTACCTTACAGTATTCTATACAGTCTTTCTGTAACTTTGAGCTATTTTGTTTTCTACATGGTGAAAGTAGTAGTCACATGATTACACAAAAATACTTCAGGAGTACATTTGTCACTTTGAAATTGTTTACCTTTAACATTTCTCACAAAAATTATAAGAAAACTTTTGTCAAAATTATTTGTATGCAGACCTTTGACCAACTATGGGTACGATGGCAGCATTTTGGAACACATTAATTTACGTTGACAACACATTTGGGGCATCATTTATGTACACAACATTTTGGCATCATTATTTACACAACCATTGAAAGAATGGAGGAAAAGTATGCATATTGTCGATTAACAAAACATCTTGTTCAACAATAGTTAACGATATTTAGGCACAAATTGGTACATGACCTGTAGTAACATCAATTCTGTTTTAAGTCAATTATGGGGTATTGGTATGACACAAGTATGAAAAAATCATAGTCAGCATTGTGTAACACATTTTTTGGGCAACATTGTTTGACTAAGCATTAGCAACAATATCTGTTTAAGTCACATTATGACAACATTTGGCAAACAATTGGTTAAAGTAGTGTTACTTTGGTCTGAAAACGCTTGTCAAGCAATCACTGAATACATCTGCACAACATTGGTTATTGGGCTAGCAGCAGCATCACCTCTGTTTAAGTCAACATCAAGGAGCGGAACATTTGGCAACATTAGGTAAAGTATGTAACTTGTGTCTGAAAAACCTTTGGTCAACATCTATGATATACATTCTGACAACATCTGGTTTTGCTATGCAGCAGCATCAAACTCTGTTTAAGTCCAACATCAGGAAGCAACATTTGGCAACATTAGGTTAAAGTAGCTATAACTTTGGTACTGAAAAACCTTTGGTCAACATCATGAATACATCTGACAACATTGGTTTGGCTAGCAGCAGCAATCAACTCTGTTTAGTCAACATCAGGGACCAACATTTGGGCAAACATTAGGTAAAGTATGTACATACACTACACAAAACATCATTGTCAACCTTCGACTGGACATTGGCATTGGACAAACACAGATAAGGAAGCTTGTCAACATTTGTACAAAAATTTCATTGATATTGGTATTTACAGATGCATTTGTCTCATTTGGGATTTACTGTATGTATACATCTTTGTTTTAGAATCAGCAATGAAAATTGACCAATAACTTTTACCGACGTTATATATAGTCACATGACTCTTACTGGTGGGGTTAAAAATTCTGAACAGGTACCATACCCTTAGTGATTGACAGTTAGCACACTTCTGGGCAATAATATCCAGATTTGTTTAAGTTTTACCAGTAACTTTACAACTACCTTTGTAAATACACAATATCAGAAGCTTTGCACAAACAAATAACGACATTCATCGTGTTAGCAGCTAACAGCCACATCGCTGCTAGGCAAACTAGATTATTTTTCTCTGGAAAAATATGTATAAGTTTGAAAATCTAGCTACAACTTTGTGTTACTGTTCAAATATTGGAAATCACCTAGCAACAAAAGGATTGTGAAGCAACTGAGGATATAATGGTAAAACATTGACACTATGTCTTCCTTGTGAGTTTTTCATGATGATCAGTATACTGGACCTGACGCATAGACCAATTGGAAGCAGGAATCTGTGAATTTGGTAGACACAAATTATCTAGGATTTGACAGTGAACTAATAGCATGATTTACACTTGTTTAGGTAACAGACTCATACATTTGGAGCATGAACACTGATATTAATCTGCACTGCCAGAGTCAATAAGAGCACTATTTCATGAACATTGTCAAATTTAACTGGCATATACCATAAACCTATTTTTGTTTCTCCCGAGATTCCCGCGTCTACAGATTGCGTAAATGACGAGTAAGTACTAAATGCCTCCAAAAGTCGAGTGTGAGTCCACTGGTCTATTTTGGTACAAAATTGGAATAAAAGGTGGGCCGGCACCTCGAATACTGAGATGTCCGGAGAGTTGGGCCGCTGGATGTTGTGTCCTCACCGGGGCTAGGTAGTTTAACTGACCACAAGTGATGGCTGTATGTCCATACATGCTGCAGAGCTGAACACATTGTCATAGGAGAAGGAAACTATGTCCGGTTCTCAATACAGTAGACCTGTTTGTGGCCTCACCCCAGACGCCTGAGGGCAAATGACATACAAATTTGTGGTTATGTCAGAATTGGAACTGGGGTGTATCGGATCTGGAGCCGCGCGAGCGGTGTCTCAAATACTACTGGAGTCTTACATTTCCCTTGTTGAAGAGCGTCCCCTTGACAAAACCTTCTACCAAGTCAGAAAGTCTGATTGACAACAGAATTCAGTTCTGAAATATTCGACTGGCTGCTGTACATGGAAACCAGTGTGGGTTCTTTTACGACAACTATATAGAAGACCGCCATCTGTGCTGCGAGTTAATGCTGCTTCGCTGTCTTTAGGTGACTGAGCCCCTACGAAGCGCTGCAAATCTTCTGGTAAAGCAGAAATAATTTTGAACAGAATTTTCTAGGTCTGACTTGCTATGCGATGTTACCTCAGTTTCTACCCAAATCTGCATAGAAGTCATCTAATGCATTTCATTCTGGAATTGATTTAGTGACCATGCTGATAAAGTTCTGCATTTTCAAGGAAGGAGCGCAGGACTAACAGGCTACAACTGTGTGTATTCAGTTTGAAAGAGTTCACTTACTTCCAACATATGATTGTCATGTTAGATCTTAAAGAATTGACAAGTCTTGTGCTGGGCCTTGTAGTAGTAGGCTGGAATAGTGGCACTCGTTTAATCGGTGATGATCCATCCCACTGCAAAGAATACAGTTGAGAATACGACTCAAATTCATGGAGAAACTTTAAACCCATTTTCATGCGACAGTCCTGAAAATTTCTTGCATTTAGAAATATCCATTTTGGAAACAGTGGCCTCGCTAGTATTGGACGGACGAGCAAATTTTTCGAAGTCAAATTATCAAACCTCATCTCTAAATAATGTTCATTTAAAAAGGAATCAGGTAGGAATATCCTCGTCATCAGAGTATAAAATGTTGATGATAAATCAGATGTATCCACAGAAGACATGTCAAATAACAGGTGAAAGAGTGTCATGAATTCAACGACAGGTGCGCGTTTGTGTAGTTTTCGCGCAAAAAGCACATGGTCACATTCATCGTGATATGGCATCAGTTCAATTCACAAGGCAATCAAATGTATTTAATAGGCATAGTTCATCAAAAATGTCAATAATGCAGTGAGAGGTACGTTTGCCTTACACTGGAATCACGGATTCCTCCACCATGTCATGGAATATGTTCTGTTAGATGATGGTTTTTGATGAGCGATGATGAACACGCATGTCGGCTTCCATTTTTTATTCACAACTCATTTTTCTCTCCTCCTGAGAGGAGAGTTACATAATATATTGGCATAACTAATAATTTAGGTTATCTCCCTTAGACCGATATCTCAGCATCTCCAGCACACACCCATATCATATACATATATTATACATGTGTATTATTTGAAAAGACATTTTGACTTCATACATGACTGGTCTTCATCATAATTGTACATTAGAAATTACATTATAATCTCCGTCGTATATGATAGATGAAAAGTTATATCTGTAATTTGTATTTTTTTCGGGGCGAAAAGGCGAAATGACGAAAAGACGAAAAGACGAAAGTTAAGGTTTGTTAATTTTCGTCTTTTCAGGGCGAAAAGACGAAAAGACGAAAATTAAGGTTTGTTAATGTTCGTCTTTTCGGGGCGAAAAGACGAAAATTAAGGTTTGTTAAATTTCGTCTTTACGGGGCGAAAAGACGAAATTTAAGGTTTGTTAATTTTCGTCTTTTCGGGACGAAAAAACGAAAAGACGAAAAGACGAGAATTTTGAAGGCGAAAAGACGAGAATCAAAGTCGCTAATTAGCGTGTATCACTTTCGTCTTTTCGTGTTTGACTTTTCGTCTTTTCGTCTTTTCGCCGCGAAAAGACGAAATTTAAATTTGTTAATTTTCGTCTTTTCGCCCCGAAAAGACGAAAATACGAAAATTAAGGTTTCTTAATTCTCGTCTTTTCGGGGCGAAAAGACGAAAAGACGAAATGGCACAAATCAGCCACCGTAGTATTAGGCTCACGTACGACAATATTTTTCAGGATAACGATAATGTTTTATTTGACGGCCGCCATATAATTATATGGCGGCCGCCAAATAAGTATATGCCAGAAATTTAAGTGGCGGCCGCCAGATAATTATTTGGCGGCCGCCACTTAATTATCTGGCGGCCGCCAAATAAAACATTTTCGCTATCCTAAAAAATATTTTCATACAGCCTAATACGCTTCCGTAGAAACCGGTTTTAATTCCAAGTAGGTGGTACACTTGTACGTGTATACTACCATAAAGTGCCAGTGTTTAAGGGGCCTCCACGTTTCCGGAACAAATTTAAATGTTGACTACAAGCAGCAACGTAAATAATATTATATCTAAAGTCTCTGCTTGTTTGTTTGATTAATTAACGTCCTATTAACAGCTATGGTCATGTCAGGACGGCCTCCCATGGTGTGTTGTGTGTATGTTGTGAAAGGTGCGTGTTTTGGGAGACTGCTGTATGTTCGTGTTGTATCTTCTTGTATAGTGGAACTGTTGCCCCTTTTTCAAGTGCTATATCGCTGAAGCATGCTGCCGAAGACACCAAGCAACACACCTCACCCGGTAACATTATACTGCGAACTAGTCGTCTCACTCCCTCTATGCTGATTGCTAAGCAGGAGCAGAATCTACCACTTTTATAAACTATGGTGTGTCTCGGCCAGGGGACAGAATCCAAAGCCTACCCCACCACTCACAGGGGCGAGCACTCAACAGAAGGCTAAAAGTGAGACGGTGTCAAGGGAGACGTTTGAAAGATAAAGTCAGTTACATGCAAGAAGAAGAGAAAAGATGAGATCGTAAATTTAGTCGCCTTTTAGGATCATGCAATAGGCAGCAGGTACAATTCTAACGCCCTACCTGCAGGGGTAACACCCTTATAACCCTACGGCCTAATAGTCAGAAGGCCCGTTAGTCCGAAGGCCCAATAGTCCTAAGGCCCAATAGTCCGAAGGCTCGTTAGTCCGAAAAACAGTAAATATTGCAAGTTATACTCTTGTTATAATTCATGTTATTTAACTTAATTTTGTTTACATCGATTGAGAAACAAGTTATATAACTTATGTAAATCACTCTCGATTGCCCTGATGTAAGCGCGCGAGGGGTCATAGTGTGGCAGGTGACCCCCTAACCTTTTCACGTCTGTGCCGTGGATCGAACCCCGGTCGGCTAGGTGAAAGGCGAGCGGCTTAACCACTACAGCACTCGATCATATCTACTCTTTTCCATTTTTAGAAACACCGAATTAATATACGTTCTGTGACATCATTTCTCAAACGCTGAGTTCTCCAGGGTGACGTCATTTAACGTGTAATTAACCTAATATAGAAATGAATGATCTCACTCTACATCCTTGGCCATTATTTAATTATACCAAGACGTTACAGCACCATATGGACCTCAACAAAAGTCCATAACTGAAAAATACACGTATGTACTTAACGATTTCACATAATGATAATTGTTAGGGAATATGTGTAACAGGATCGCAGTGTTAAAATATCAAATGTATATATTTTAACATCAAATACGTATTTAAAGATTATGCTCTTTTAAATCCGTTGTATTCGTTGTTTATTATCATTTTCAGTGTCAAATCTAAAAAGCATATCTAACAAGTATAAAAAGTATGGTTTACAACAGTGTCTTTTGTATGGAAAACTGTTATAAATATTTGTTTCATTTTGGGTACTGTTCGCATATAAATTCCAGTAACTTTATCTTTTGTCGGACTATCGGGCATTCGGAATATTGGGCATTCGGAATATTGGGCCTTCGGACTAACGGGCCTTAGGAGTATTGGGCCTTAGGACTATTGGGCCGTAGGGATATAAGGCGGTCAACCCTGCGGGGAACAAAAACATTAGGCATATCAAAACTTTCAAGATAGTGGCAAAATGGCAGTCAACCTGACCCGAATAACTATTAGCGCTGAAAAACGACACAAGGACCACGAGATTGGGATTTGAACGAACCATCAGACAAGTAAATACGTTTGTTTTCACATGTTGTTTGTTTATGTCAAAGTCTGTTGTTATAGGCTGCCGTGTTTTAAGTGTAGCGAATAGACATAATGTTCTCGATCGTGTCCGACTAACGGAAATTCGTCAATTTTTCAAGTGTCGAGGCTGTTTGTGAAAAAAGTAGACAAGTTCATGATCAGTAGGACTTCTTGTTATGAACTTGAAGTGTAACCTCTTTACTTTCAATTAAGACCAAGGCCGTTGAGATATTTGGTCTGGATATTTTTTTATAACACTTTGAACTAAATTACCCAATTTTGCGTCACGGAGGAGTTTCCTTACCTTTCTCTATATATTAGTCTATAGTGGGCTTTGACTTATCAGCGTGCCTGAATACCTATAATTAGGGCTATCATTTCTTGCAACACAATAAACTTGTAACATAGATATTACAGAATTGTTTTGCACATGTAGATTTTGAATACATGTCGTCACATGTACAAGGTAAAATATCTGTGTATCAGCCGTCATGTGTATTGGGCTAAATTGATGTTATCTTCACCCAAGACGGTGACACCTTCATATCCCTATGGCCTAATACTCCGAAGGCCCGTTAATCCGAAGGTCCAATAGTCCGAAGGCCCTTTAGTCCGAAGGCCCGTTAGTCCGAAAATCAGTAAATATTGCAAGTTATATATTTAGTTGTTATAATTAACGTACAGTTTATTTTCACGAAAACATTTTTCTGCACTGCTGATCTGACAATTTATATTGACGGCAAGTTGTCATTTCTTCATGGGGCATTGTAAAGTCAAAATTACATAAAAGAAATAATAATACTAAAAATAGTGTATATGTTATATTTTATATCTCACTAGGATACGTTCTATAAATTCATCTTACAAACATACGAGCTTTCAGATGTCCGATTGACAGGCGATTGTAAGCCTTATGTACACTGTAATATGATTACATTAGAATTAACGTTGCTCCATGAATAAATGAGGTATATAATCAATTTTTATCGAAAAATGGCCTTTATTATACCTGTAAATGTCGTTATATTGTACAATATGTACATGTATTTAACGACTTATTTTTGCGTTTCCTTCCCCTTTCTTTGACTTGTTTATTCTACCCTTAATGACGGAAATGGTGCGAATAATGATATTTTGGAGGGGAGATGTTAAACCGGATTGCATTGTACAAATAAAATGCATATACACTTTAATATCAGATACGTTTACGTATTTCAAGATTATGCTCTTTTTAAAATTCGCAACATTTCATTGATTATTATCATTTTTCATATCAAATCTATAGAGTCATATACATGAAAGTATACATTAGCAAATTATACAACTTTTTTTTTCATCGAAAACCGTAATAAACATTTCGATTATTGTTCGCATATAAATTCCGGTTATATTATCTGTTTTCGGACTATCGGGCCTTCGGACTATTGGGTCTTCGGACTATTGGGCCGTAGGGATATAAGGCGGTCAGCATCCGGGTCACTTAATTATAATGTCCCTTAGGGATGTTGATCTGGGCACAATACTGTAGCTTAATATAAGTAATTACTATTTAAAGTATTTAATAGCGGCCAGAGGCTTTATGGCCAGGACAGCTTGCTGAGCTGACCAGGGTTGCTAAACATTACCTCATCAGCCAGTCCTTAACCTTTGGCAAAAAATATGCAAAAAAATCGTGCATTTCATTTCTGCAAGTCCATAGGGTTCAGTACATATTTCTGTCACCAAACAATAACCATGCCATTATACATGTTTACTTGTGTTATATGAAGCAGGATCGATGGTTTGACCGGATTCGACTTGACACAGACCGGTGTGGCATTTTCCGGCGTACACAGCGAGGCCTTTTAATACTCTACTAGCACAGGGACCTGGCACGAAAATTCTAGTATTCATATATATATGTTATAGTATCAAGAGTATGAACTCGGCGGTCGAGGAAAACGGACCTATTTGTTTAAAACCGTGATTATTTTAATAAATGGGTTCTATACAACATTGACGGATATCTTACCTTAAAAAGAAATAATTTATCTTTCCATTGAGTGCTTGATGAACAAAATTGGCCAAGTATTGACGAAGTTATGGCTTGATGAATCGGGAAATTTACGAAAAATATGCTAGGTAGACATTTCCCTGTCCGGTCGAAATGTCGTCTCGGCTCTAATGGGCACCTCAAAAACCAAGCCATAATCACAAAATCTACGCTTGTGGTGGTAAACAGTACCCATAACTGTGGTCATCCACATTCTCCTTTAGAGGTGTCATGACCCGTACTTTGTAGTAACTCCATTTAAACATCGTGTAGCTCACTTACTTTAACCGTCACCGCCATGTTCATTTGTTCATCGGAACGCTTCTCGAGTTTACCCAAAAGCAAAACATTACATAATTTGCTTAATGTAATCACGATATGTAAAGTCGAGAAGCGTTCCGAGAGAAAAATGAACATGGCGGTGACGGTTGAAGTAAGTGAGCTACACGATGTTTTAATGGAGTTTCTACAAAGTACGGGTCATGACACCTCCAAAGGAGATTTTGGATGAACACAGTTATGGATACTGTTTACCACCACAAGCGTAGATTTTGTGATTTTGGCTTGGTTTTTGAGGTACCCATTAGAGCCGAGACGACATTTCGACCGGACAGGGAAATGTCTACCTAGCATATTTTTCGTAAATTTCCCGATATATCAAGCCATATCGTCAATACTTGGCCAATTTTGTTCATCAAGCACTCAATGGAAAGATAAATTATTTCTCTTTAAGGTAAGATATCCGTCAATGTTGTATAGAACCCATTTATTAAAATGATCACGGTTTTGAAAAAATAGGTCCGTTTTTCTCGACCGCCGAGTTCAAACCCTTGATACTATTTAATATGTATATGTATACTGTTAGTTTAAAAAAAATCGTGCCGGGTCCCTGTGTCTACTAGTAATGTGAGGACTATTTGATTAAGGTGCCACACCTGACTGCACGACTTCCAGTGTGGACAGCTGCCTTACACATACATGTATACTGCCGATTGTACTAGTGTGTGAGGGTTTGTTTGTGTAGTACCCACGTGTGGACTTCATCGATCTCTTCGTTAACGAAACAATACTAATAATGTGAATACATGATGCTCGCGTGCAGCACATGTTCATATGTGTGTGTGTGTACACTCTAGATACATGTTGATAGTGGCGAATCGCCGGTTCGTTTGGAAAATACAGTTCAACCTGTGCAGTTCGACCTTATATGGGATTTAATTTAATCCTCTTTTACTGGACATAAGATGGCCATACACGTAATGGTAAGTACTGTACAATGTACGTTATTACACAGGTAGTAATGCACGTGACTCACCGCTGAATGGCTAATATAATATGTATCACCGCGAGTCTTGTGTGAGTCTTTATATCCGTATTAGGCTGCAGTAATCCAACAGAAAACAACCATATAGTACGCCATGTAAAATAATGTTAACCGATATTTGATCTCCCTAAAACGCCCAAAATGGTCTACGGACACTTTTGATTGTTGGTTGTTTATAACAGAGATTTAGATGGATTTAGATAAGTAAATAATCTATGTCTCTGTTTCTAGTCACGATTTAGGTTTTTTTGGGGCAGGGACCTGACACACAAAAAAATAAATTATCAACAGTATACCAAGGACGTATATCTTATTTATAAATCCTTGAGCATACATACATATATATATTATTATATATTATAATAATAACGATAAAAATATTAATTATATTATTATATTATTAAAGATAACATATGTAAACAATATAGTTTGAAAGTTTAAAGTCGCCAAAAATATAATAGATTATACTGACAATTCTTACTTACTAAACACCTTATAATTATGATGTGCAGTTAGATTACCCCAAGCGCACGGCAGCCATTATAAAGTGTCTAAATCCCAAATTTCGTCTATTTTGCAGAGTCAAAAAGTTAATACTTTGAACTACTTTTTCGTCTGTTGTTTTGGAATTTACTTTATGATATGCAATGAGTCAGTTGATAGTTACATTTCATAGTTACATTTCATTATATTTTAAGCAACACTTTTGAGTATTTTAGGATTCGTAATGTGTTATGCAAATAAAACTTATATATGTGTTCAGGCTCTTTAGAACGAAATATGTGTATATAATTATATATCTTTAACAGTACTTGAAATATTTGTTGTAATTATGATTAAAGGGACAATTCATTCGACGAGAACATTAAAATTTGTATATATATCGGAAAACCTCCAGTTCTAATGGAAATTAGATCAGTCGGTTTTACTGTGATATGTCAGAACATCCCATGGTGGTGAAATGCGTGTGAAATGTTCAAACTCACTCGCTGTCCGCCATTACACATTGTGGTCGAATATCTTGTATGCCGAACCCAGTCCCTTGCTCGTAGAGTAATGCTACTTTTGTCTAGAACAGCTCAAATCGCTCTGACAGAAGTGTGTTTACCTTATTAGGTGAATTGTCTTGCCTAAAAAATCATTATATCACCTCCACAGTGCTTATGTAGTTCATTTGTTTAACGTGCGTGACTTTGGCTCGGATATTGGTACAGCGTACATATTGTACCTGCTTAATCGTATTGATCAACGATTTGTAATTACAACGGTATCAATTAAAATACTAAACAATGACGTGGAATTTGTCAATATCTTATGTTATATATTTCATAAGAAATGTAGAACAATACATTTATGCCATATTTTGCTTCTTGGTTATGTAAAAGAATTAGCGTGAGTGAATTGTCCCTTTAATTACCCTCATCAATGGACTGTTGCCTACACTAGCCTACCTGCGGCCGCAGTTTGCTATTGATCAGTTCATTACTAAAAAATCAGACACTTCATGTACATCAATTCGGCATCTCTGTAGAGAACATTTACGATAGCTGTCAACTGATGCTCCGATACTGTTTATCACGCCTTTATACACGCCACAGGACATTACATTTATAAATAATAAACAAAAGAACAGATGAACTTGGTTCATCAGTAACATTTATAAATAAACAATTCTCATAGTCAAGGTTACTCAAATCCATGTACATATAGTGTATAGATATACAGAAAGAGAGTGTATTTTATTTGCTCTGGTGATCGAATACAAAAAAGTTTGTCCTTGAGATATTTCACATGAAACATCAATACAACCTTTGAGATCAATTTCGCAGTTAGACGATCCCTGTACCGAAGTCTGCCCGGATCATTTCAAGTTAGGAATAGTTATAACGTTATATATTTACATTTTCACTTCGCTCCGCCTCAATGAAACTAGTAAAGATATAACCTTAATGTCGGTAATTCAAAAGCTTTTCGAGAAAATAATTTAGAGACGTTTACTTATATTTTCGGAGTTAACAATTTTCCCTCTAAATTCCAACAAGGATTTCGCCGGGGATGTGGTAGTATTACGGCAGCTGCAGGATTCATTCTAAATGAAAGTATATCTAGCTATATGGAAACGTCATCTCCGGTATGTGTAGCATTTTTAGACAATCAAAAAGCCTTTAACAGTGTTTGGATAGCAGGCCTCTTCTACAAACTATACCAGCTCGGAGTCAACTCGAAAACATGGAGACTTTTGTATAACTCCTTTCAAAACATGAAAGCTATGGTACTATATGGCGGGAAAATGTCGGAAACCTACTTCGTCAAACAAGGCGTCGGTCAAGGCCGCATCATATCTGCCTGGATGTTTCTCGTCATGATTGACAGCTTAGCGCATGAATTGGACGTATCTCGAAATGGAATAGTTGTGGAAAATATACATATTCCATGTATACTTCTTGCGGACGATACTTGTGTCATATCTGGAAGCAATATCACACTGCAACGACTCCTCGATATCGTACTCACGGAAATGGAGGCTCAACTACAATTCTACTAAAAGTGCAGCAGTAATATTTCGTACAGAGAGAAGAAGAGTCGATTTAGGAAAATGTAAAGTATCACTTGGTGAAGAACAACTTCCTATGGAAAGATCAAAAATATACGCGGGCATTACCTTCAACGAAAACCTCAAAAGCGACCTCGCTATGCAGGAGTCGACTGCCAAGAGTAGGAGGAAATTGAACAGCTTCATTTCGATAGGAATTCACAAAAATGGAATGAACCCTGTCTCAAGTGTTTCAATATGGAAAAAAGTGATTTTACCATCTCTCTTATTCGGATGTGAACTGTGGAGTAATTTTTCCAACACTACGTTAAACGATATGGAAATATTTCAGTGTCAAGCCGCGCGCAGAATACAAGGATTCGACACCCGCTCTCCGAAAGCTGTAACTATATCATCATTAGGCCTTAGCGAGATAAATGCAGAAATTCAGAAGTACAAGCTCTTCTTCTGGAATAAGCTTTATACAGGGGATGGCGTCTTTCTACGGAAGCAATTATTTCATGTCAGACTGAAAACATATACGACAAACAACATCAATTCCTTGGGATTTATACCGGATGTGCACAATATAATGAAAAATTACAATATCGAGATTTTCTTTGGATTTAACAACCCTGACGACGATATTCCTCCAAAGGGACAATGGAAACAGTTCATAAAACGGATAGTACAAAATCGCGAGGAGGAGAAATGGAGAGAATCTTTGGCTGCTAAAGAAAGTCTACACATTTTTGCTAGCATACATACTAAGCTGGATACACATCCACTGTGGAAGATCTCTAAATTAAGTGTGAAGGATACGTGGCAGATGAGTGACCTTATACACTTATCCTTTGTCTGGGAAGTTGTTCCTGTTATTTGCAAATTATGTGGTAAAACGGTAACTGATATAGTAGTACATTTTCTGATAGAATGCCATATTCTGTTTGCTGAGAGGGATCTAATCCTGGAAATCATTGTTAATTTTCTTCATGTTAATGACTATGTTACATTTACGAACATGAGTGAAACTGATCAAACAAAATTTATCCTTGGCAGGCGATCACAAGATATCGATTTGTCAGACGAAAACTGGACAGAAATGATGAAATACATCTCAAAATTGATACCTAAAATGTATGCAAAAATTGATGAATATTTATAAAAGACAGTGACGAATCTAAGAAACAACTAGAATATGAACAATAAGTAAACCAGACATAACGTAGCAACGTTACTCGAACTTGTAAATATTAACGTTCAAGTATTTCACATGAACTGATTCTACACTGCATTTTTTTCTATGTTCCTTGCTGTTGTAATCTCTTAAAAATGAGGAAATAAAGAATATCTATCTATCTATACAAAAAAGTTTGTCCTTGAGATATTTCACATGAAACATCAATACAACCTTTGAGATCAATTTGGCAGTTAGACGATCTCTGTACTAGAACGTGTGAGACCCATTCTGACTCTATGACGACTTTTTAGTAAAAGACACTTATTAAATTACTTCTCTCGTGATTTCACGCACTTGCAAACATGAAAAGATTCTCTCTATCGTTTAAATAGACTTTATTGTCTATTACATTTACACAAAAGAATGTAAAACTGTCGTGGAATGTGAAACTGTAGATCACTATACAAAAAATTGTGTGTGTGTTGGGAGGAAGGGGGGTTAACTTGAATATAAGCATCACACAAGTATTAGCTTCCCAAAGAGCTAAGAAGGCTACCATACAGCAATATTTATTAGGAAGCAATGATAGGACAGCTTGACGAATTGTTCTGGTCACAGTTAGCTGGAACAGTTCTTATGATAATTCATTTTTGAAGAATAATAATTTAAATTCTTTCACATTCAATGTAAAAGATAATCAACTTCACGACATTCATGAAAGGGACCTGACACGAACATTTTAACCAACAGTATACATATGTATATATATTAAAGTATCAAGGGTATGAACTCGGCGGTCGAGAAAAACGGACCTATTTTAAAAAAAACGTGATTATTTTAATAAATGGGCTCTATACACCATTGACGTATATCTTACAATAAAGAGAAATAATTTATCTTTTCATTGAGTGCTTGATGAAAAAAAATTGGCCAAGTATTGACGACGTTATGGCTTAATGAATCGGAAAATTTATGAAAAATCTGCTAGGTAGACATTTCGATTCCCTGTCCGGTCGAAATGTCGTCTCGCCTCTAATGGGTACCTCAAAATCCACGCCAAAATCACCAAATCTATGCTTGTGGTGGTAAACAGTACCCAATAGTATCCAAGATAAAGGGCAAATTGTGAAAGAAAAAACAATATGTAACGACTGAATAGGTTGATAGAAATATGAAAAACTAACATGTAGAATGCATTAATTACATGTAAAATACCAGTCTTGTTGATTATGTAATATGCTCATCTAGTTTTATACAGTATCTGTTAGATCGTGATGTTTTAGAATTTAATTCATTATCATGGGCATTATCATGTTTCGCTGTCCTTACGCTTTCACGATTCCATCACAAAGAAGTTTGTGGTGATCGAATTTTATGATAATTTTTAAAGTGCTTTGAACTTGTGTTAATAG
Source organism: Argopecten irradians irradians (assembly GCA_004382745.1). Classification (NCBI taxonomy): domain Eukaryota; kingdom Metazoa; phylum Mollusca; class Bivalvia; order Pectinida; family Pectinidae; genus Argopecten; species Argopecten irradians. Next base: position 28,709 of record SAYR01056068.1, on the reverse strand, counting down.
TTGCTAAATTTTAACATCAATTATCAATTTACTATTATTTATAATTTTACATTCCTTAGCCTCGACAAAATAACATTTTTTTTATTTTTTATTTTTTGTGTTACTTAGACATATATACACACGGTAATCTAGCCATATATATACACGATTAAACTATGAAGGCTATGTGTGTGTAGACAAGGATTAATACTTTACGCATGTTGAATACCACTCCACACGTTCTAAACAAAACCCTCTATAACAAACAAAAATATGCGTTGGTGTCTCTTATTCCTCCTTTATCTCTTTAGCTATATCCTAATTTGTAACCTTTGTTTTGTTTTGAAATATAAAGTAAACATAAGTGGACATATTTAAGCTATCACGTGACAAAATATCATTGTAATTAGGGATTTCCATTCAGGATGGAAATCCCTATTGTTTTTGTTCTGTTTTTTCTTTTTATTAGGGATTTCCGTCAGGATGGAAATCCCTATTGTTATGTTCTGTTTTTTTCTTATTATTCTTATTATTTCCACGAAACCTTCTTAACACTTTTTCTCACGAACGGAACAAGGTACGACGCTCAAATTTGGACACGTTATGTAGGTATACGAGTGCTTGAAACGTACGTTCGATTTTGTACGATATAGGCCAAGGTCAAGGTCCAGACGTAAAAAACTACTTTTTCGAAACGAACTTTATAAAGCTCATAACTTTCATACTATACGCTGTACATCGATCATGTTTAGTTATTTCAGGTAGATCGCCGATATTGAACGTTTTTTTCTCATTACATATTATCAGAGATTATGTCTAGGTCAATGAGTTCGCTAGAGGGTTAAATGAGGTCAAACAAAGGTTCAATTATGAACTTTACCATAGAAATGTTTCGAAGGGCGCAATATGACAGAGCATGTTCTCAGGTACATAAAATGACCATTTCAATTCATATATGATTCAAAATGGCGGAGATTATTGGGACATCAAAAATCGAATTTTTAGTTTATATTTGTCCCTGCGCGAGACGTTTCAGCGCTTTAAACCTGTATGTACAGTCGTAATTTTCGTACCTTCTGTGTGTCGTAAGAACTTTTGTCTTCAAAAGTTATGATATAAAGGGGTTATTAAGAAAAATGGCGAAAATATAGCTCTCCAATTAGGTCAATTTGTTCCATTTCCTTATTTTTGTCGCTTATTTGTGAGCTCGTAGGGCATTTATTCATTTATTGTAGGGTGTTGATTTTTTGTAAACTTAGACATTAGCATATTGTTCTGGACAGTGGTTTAATTTCGAAATCAGGAATTGGAAAATGGCAGAAAATTACAGCCCTCCGAATCGGGCGTTTCATTTCACTTTTTTTAACGGTAAATTTTACCGGTAATTTGATTGAAATTTCAAAGAGAAAGGTTTTGAATTGGAATGTGAAAGAGCGATGCTCTAAGACACATAAAATGACTAATTTCAAGGGCATATGATTAAAAAATAGGGATACAATAGGGCATCAAAATTCGAAATTTTTTAGTTCATAGTTGGTCCTTGCGGCACGCGCACAGCGCCTTATTAAACCTGTATGTAAAGGTTGAATTTTTTATACCTATGTGTGTATAATCTTTTTGCTTCAAAGTTTATGAAATTTTAAGGGGTTATAATAGACAAATGGCCGGAATAATAGCTCCTCCAAATTATGTCAATGTTGTTCCCATTTCCTTATTTTTTTCCCGTAATTTGTGAGCTCGTAGGGCCTTTATATCATTTAAATTAAGGTGTTGATTTTATAAAATGTAGACATTGAATATATTAGTCGTCTGTACAGGGTTATAATTTCAAAAATCAGGGAATTAGAAAATGGCGGATATAACAGCCCTCCGAATATGGCGTTTTCGTTCACTTTTTTAACGTAAATTTTACCGTAATTTTAAGAAATTTCCGAGAGAAAAGGTTTTGAAAACAAATGTGAAAAAGGGCACGCTCTCAGACACATATATTGACCAATTTCAATTGTCATATGATTCAAAATGGCGGAGGTATAGAACACAATTTGGTCCTTTTCAGCGATTTTGTAAGTTGAGATTACATGAATGTGGCCTTTGGCCAAGAGGGAATGTAATCCGTATCTAATACTAAAACTCTAATTGTAGCGAGTTTATTCCGCATATGGTCCTTGATTTCTTTTTTTAAAAAACCTGAAATTCTAATGTTTTTACTTATTCATTATCAAAATTGATAATTTTGAACCTAATCTCAATCTGAATTTCCAAATTCATATCAGTGGTTATCAAGAATAATTACCTGTCAGAAAACATTTTTACTTTTGAAATTCAAGATTAGCCACCAATCAGTGCCAGGTTAAAATTTTATCCTGGGCTCAATCTCCTATCCACAGGGGTCGTTTCGAGGTCTTTTTTTCATTTTAGTTTTGAATACTTTTCGGGATGTTTTAAGTTCTACATGTACATCGTATATATTGATAATGTACACATGTTGCGTAAATACACTGTACATGTGTAGCTACACCGCATACATGGGAGGCCCGTCCTTACGTGAACCCCCCTAGCTGTTAATAGACGGTACATTTGGAAACAAACAAACAACAAAACTAGATTTAATAGCGATCACAAACACGGGATTTCAATGCAGCAAATTAATCATGTTATCGATCAGACGATTCACTTTAATACGTTTTTCTCTTCGCATCTATTCGAAATATCTGTACAGACTTGTGATCCCTTAGATGAGTATTCATAAAAAAGTATATTTACATTTTGAGTGGTTCGTCTCTTTTATGAATCAACCAACTGACGAAAACAAACATTTGCCTATGAAAACACTATGATACAATAATACAACCGATTCTCGTGCATTGATCAGCTGATTTCAAACAATGCGCCAGTTTTAAATATAAATAAAAAAATAGTCCCCTACAGTAATTTTAATGCAAAATATAATTATGTGTTGTTTCTTGATATAGAATCAACTAAGGTTTACTGTAATAAGTCAATCAATCTTATTTTAACTACATTTCTTTGTTTATCGTTTGTCATTTGCAAACCAAGGTCGAACCGGAAGGCTAACGCGCTTCCAGTGGATTGTAGATAGCTTTAGAAACTGCTACTTCATAGCCGATATGAAAATAGAAAAAAATAACCAATCCCTAATATATATTACATGCGTCCATTCGAACTCTTTTATTCAGACTCCAATAAATATACAAAAAAATTCAAATTCCGGAACTCCGGTAAATTCGTATAAACTAAAGTTAGAACCAATATGCGGAAAGTAGTAAAACGTGAATTATCTCCCTTTTGACTATACACTCTGTGGGAAAGTAGGAAAATTGTAAATTATCTCCTCTTTGACCATACACTCTAGTATCCCCAGTAAATATCATAAAAAAGTGTACATTGTACACCACAGACTGAACGGAAAGGTCGAAAGAACGAACAAACGCAACGCCAGAAGAAAGAAAAAAAAAGAAAATAATAAATACCAAACGAAAAGAGCACACGAACAAAAAATAGAGATAGAACGAACGAAAAAAAAAATAATTATATACGCAATGTATCTAGTTGTATAACGGGTTTCAACGTTGCCCTTCACTTTCATCCGTCTTTATATCGTCATACACACGTCCTTAACAGACAGAACACACTGCATTTGACACGAACATCAACATGTACTTCAGATATGATATTGAATTAACTCAGACAGACAGACATAACAAACAAACACACGAACAAATGACAGACGGACAGAGTGGAATGGAAAACGCACGATATGATGATCACAATTTTGCACACATAACGGATTAACGATAAAATAAATATGCACATAAATAACACACAAATAAAATGGCATAATTTTTTGTTTTGCCTGCTGTATAAAGCACATTAAAGTCTTAAGTAGTCGAAGTTTGAGGGACTATCTTAAAAAGTTCTACTCATCTGTACTTCGACGCATAAACTGTAGACAATGACCGACAAACTTTCTGTCGATTTAGCTACCTACTGGGTCTAGACAGTGGACCATACTTGTGGTTAAGATGATGTTTTGTCACTTAAATTTTTTTAGTTTTAAAAAGATTGTTTCAAATTACATTTTAATTAAACTGATGGCAATAAAATCAACTAAATGTATCACTACCTGGCCGTGTCTCTTGACTTTCAAACTCTATTATTAGTCTGTTTACAAAATACACTGTGTAGAAAAAACATATTTTACAACACATTCAACAAATGCAAGATAGATGGGGGACAAATTATTAACTTTTTTGTGGAACATTCATGTGCATTGAACGGATCACTACCTAAGATGGGATATTAAAATATACTATATCTATAAATGAAATCTCAACATTTTGTGTGGTTTATGTGAAATGAAGCCTTCACTTTTGTATAAACAAGTTCTGTATATTTTATATGTGGTTATTAACGCGTTATATGTACACTGCGCGTCCAAGTGGCGGCCAGATCTAACAGCATTCATAGAACGATGTATATGTTAAAATTATGAAAATACGTGGAAGCACATCTTTAATTCACTTTTGTCCTTTTGCAGTCTCGTAAATGCATTCTACTATAGTATAATCTGTGGTTTCTTAAACTAGTAAAGTGAGTTTAAAGGCCACTACCCTTTCCGCAAACGGCTTTTAAATTTTTAAAATAGGATGTAAAACGAGATCAATAATTTTGTAGAGTTGCAAGAAGTTTATTAACTAATACGTTTAACTAAGCACACTTATCATAACCTTCATAACTGTTTAATTAGAATAAATAAAAATGTTAATTTTCATAACGCGGGTCGTTTTATGTTATCCCGGCCGTCGTCCTAATTTGCCGCCGCGTAGTTGACTTTCACTGCGTCAGACGGCAAAAACAGCGAAATGAATCTCCACTCGTAACATTAGACAGGAAATCATGCATATGTTTGATGTTGTAAACCTCAATCTTAGAGCCATCGATAATATATTTTCTTTTGTTATTATATTTTTAAGAAACCTTTAATATTTTTGCCCAGGAAAGGTAGTGGGCCTTTTAATCATGGTCAAAAAAGACGCAGTTCGAGATGATCTCGCCGACCGGTCGCCGCATCGTTATTTAAACTTTGATGATCAAATTGCCAATTTCATGAGACAATATCTCTGCTATTTTGGTATTATATGAACCTTCAAACTCAAAACTTTTATATACATCATTCCATAGTATATACCTACATAAATGTGCGAAAAATGGTCATTAAACTTCGGTGGGATCCGTGAAAATCATTCAATAGGCACGTACAAACATGTATGAAGCTTTATAGGATATCCCAACCCGTGATAACACAAGCATTTATGCACCATATCAGTTTCTTGTCTTTAATGAATTTATGTATGTGTTTAGATGAAGAGCTTAAATGAAAAAGGTGTGAAATGACCGACAAAATTGTCGATTTAGCTACCTACTGGGTCTAGACAGTACCCATACTTATGGTTTAGTTGATGTTGTCCACTTAACAGATTTTTAAAGTTGGATCAAAGATTGTTTATAAAATTGTATTTTTAATAGAAATGGATAAAAAAAAATCAATTTGAATGGATCACTACCTGTCTTGTCTCTGGACTTTCAAACTTTCAAACTGTATTACTCAGGCTCTTTTAAACAAATACACCCGTGTAGAGAACATATTAATTAACAACATTCAACATAAAATTAATTGCAACATAGATGGAAGCAAAATTATATATCTTTTTGTGAAATATACATGTGCATTGAACGAATCACTGCCTAAGAAGGGATATTAAGATATACTTTATCTATAAATGAAATCTCAAATTTTGTGCGAATTTGTATGTAAATTTGTTTTAATTTTTGTCTATACACAATACATATACCTATATTCATATTATCTGTAAACAAGCTTTCTGTTCTTGTGATATATATTTTATACTGAATTTTACCTTAATGTTTGTAATCAGGGCATCATTGCAGACACATAGGGAAAGAGGAGGGGGTTAAAAGGAAATAGAAGTTGGTTGAGGGGAGTCAGATAGGGCCTTTGTTTATTTATGGGAGTTTTGCAGGTCATTTCAATTGATGTCAAGCAGTCAGGACTATTGTCAATTATTTTGTTCTGATATCTAAGGAGGGTGTTTATGCCATAGGGATGTTAATTCAGCCTTGGGCTGTGATTAATTGCTTTAGGGTCTTGATAAGGAAAGGGCAGTGGGGGGATTCAGAAAAGGTAGTGGGGTCTTTACAACGTGGTGTGGGGTGTTGTACATAATTTAGGGTATTATAGTTTAGGGGATCTGCCTTAACCAATCAGTAGAGGACACTTGTTTCGAAGACAGCGTCCTAGTTAGTCTTGAGGCTGATTTAGTTCACATGACTAAGACAGTCAATTATGATTGGGCAAATCATTATGTGAAGGAATATAGGTACTAGGATAGCTGGGCTCTGGTCAATTTCAAATAATCTTGGAAACAGAGTCATTGCTTGTTTATTGTCCCAGATACTGCTAAAAGTTTATGTTGTTTTGTTTAATTTAACTAACTTTAAATTATATTTTATTGAATATGCTTTCTAAAGATACTTATAACATATGTTAATTTATGTTTTGGAGTATCTCAACAAATTAACAAAAACCTGTTTGCAAACAACAATTTTACCCCCAATTCAAGATAATGGCTAGTCAATTAAATTAATTTTCTGAAATGAATAGGTACGCTCAGAGGGATTCTAAACTTGAATTACCGGGTTGAAGGTTGTGTAAATGTGTAAAATGAAACCGACAAACTTGGTCGATTTTAGCTTACCTACTTTTGTCCTTATGCAATTCATAGCCTTTTGGTTCAGTAACTAGTAAGTAAGTTAAAGATGGGTCAAAAAAGACACAACTCAGATGATCTTTGGCGAAAGTCGCAATCGTATTTAAACTTTTGATGATTCAAATTGCCAATTTCATGAGCCAATATCTCTGCCAATTTGTATGATAATGACAATTGAACAAAAACTGTTCTAACATCGTTCCAATAAGTAAATGATTAACTAACATGTATGTAAAAGCATGCGCATTAAAGTAGCGCGAGACGCAAGTTTGGTAAATGGCGCTGAGATGCCCGATGAAGAATCATGAAAGGCTAAGGGCATAGGTCGTCTCACCAATAACACACATTGCATTTTATGCACCATTAAGTGTCATTGTTGGTCTTATTCTATGGCGTTTCTCATGGTGATGTTATATAGTTGTGGAACAGTTATATCCGTTGAAAAAGGGTCACTTTATAATTATACTGATACCTCATTAGTAAGAAAAATGTCAAAATAAAAACAGAGAAA
>SAYR01056068.1:0-21385 GCA_004382745.1 Argopecten irradians irradians | reverse complement strand
TATATATTTTAAATATATAAGGTGAAACAATTATTAGTTATGATTTAATTAAAATATAACTTGTTCAGTGAAACCAGAGGGGAAGTGTGTATGTGTGGGGAGGGGGGGGGGCGGTTGCAATATGTTGTTGGTTGTTTTATTGTACATAGAGATTAGAGTTTTCCTGTCTCCAGTTTAAAGTCTTTGGCTCCGGATGAGAAATAAAACTGGAGCATACACATGAGTTATATTACTGGTTATTTCTCTTCCAGAATAAATGAAAAATAAATAGGAGTCCTATGTAATGATGACCTCTGACAGCCTCTTAGCAATGATACAAATACAGCAGCCTGGAATAGAAAAACAACCTGGTGTAATACGTAATGCACAGGCAATTTCTTTACCATAATGATACATAGTGTTGTAATTGGTTACAGGTAGCCTAGAATAGACTAACCACCTTGTAAATTACACAGGTAATTCCTGAATATAAGTTCCTTTCGGTGATATTAGTTGTATATCCTTAAATGGAATTCTCGATCGGGTAAAATACTCTGATGATTCCACAATGTTGTGTGTCCTCGTTGAAGATAAAAGTACAACATGGTAAAACAGTAAAAACACAATGGAGTATGACCATATATGACACGTTATGGCCTTACTGTTGATATGGGTACAGGTAGCCTAAACTAGAATTGCAAAATACAAACATAAATCCCAACCTTGGTGTCCTTGTTGACAATTCAGTTACATGCATGGAGCCTATGAAATAGACTGAACTGAATAACATCTGGTAAAATACACAGATAAATCTCTAATTTAGTTTCTTACAATGATATGGATACAGGAAGCCTATAAAACAGACTTACAATCTGTTAAAATACACAGCTGATTCCCTGATCCTCCTTTTATATAGATGTGGAAATGGTTCTCGAACATTGTTTATCGTGACGAAGATTTTTTCTTCCTGCTGACACCTCTGATGCTTACAAGTATGCATGCACTTATTCTGCAATTGTATGGTACAACTCAAAGCAAGTTTAAAAACATAATGCAACCTACTAATGATTGGAAAATTGAAACATGTCATTCTTCCGCAGGATTTTTGTAAGCCTAAAGAGGATGTTGTAACTTGAAAAAATCACACTCTACTGGACAAAAGACATCACACTACCTGCACTAGCTTTAACTTTCTCTCCCGTTAATGGCAGGTAGTCACCAAAATGCCTTGCTGTGAGCCTTCAGGAGATTGTGCTTTCTCACCTTTTATTATGCATATAAAAAACAGTTCTGCCATACTTAAATTTTGAAATTACATGTAAAAATTATAATAATATAGATCACTTGTGTTTTCAAACAATATTACAATATACGTCACTGCTGGTATAAATGCTACATAGTTCAATGTGTAAATATACAGAATAATATTTAGTCATTATTTGCTGAAGTCCACGTAGATGTTAAACCGTTTCAGAAGATAGAGTTCGGTGATGCAGATTACAAGGTCATACACATCACTCTATACTGACCACTGATAGCTCTCCAGTTTACAACTTTATTTGTGTTCACAAAGTAAAATTTATGTACAATTCAATTCTGTACTTGACGGGTGTGTCTGGATTGTACACTGAAAATTTCAGTTTTATTCTCCAAGCAATCATCCCCTTTTTAAATGCTACATACTGACTTAAGATTGTCAACATCTTGAAATCTAAAGTTTTTGAAGAGATGTGTAAACAACTTAACTGTCCTCACCATGGAGACCATGACTAACACTTTTATGACATATGTTAAATAAAACTCTAAATATACAAAAAATATATCACAGGTCATTTTAGATGTAAAAAAAAATAGAGTGCTCAAAACACTGTCTGTAGACCCGCAGTCTTGCATGTTGATCTGATTTACAAAGCCCATTTTGAATTCACCCATTTTGATAGTCAGTGCTATGAAAGACTGAAGTCCATGTCACGAATATTGTATAAGTTCTAGATGTTCCTTGATGTATTAGTCAGCATACCTGTTTGTTTTCGAAACAATTGTGATCACAATTCCTTCTGTGAAAGTAAATAATTTCAAAGAAATCGAGTATTGATAGCGATCCATTCACTGGATAAGGCAAGTGTAAACACAGCCGGTGATTTCCCATTTTCTACCGAAGTTTCTTAAGCAAACGGCTCTAAAACATCGTGCTTGTTCTCCTTATCATCAGTATATAAACTGTCAAAACCATTGTTATCTTTCTTCAAATTCGCGCAGTACTTGATCGATTATGATACTGAAAGCCATGTTGTTTACAACAGCGACGATCACTTCCGGTATTTGGTCAAAGTGAAAGTCGAGATAAGATTACATTTGTTTCAGCATAATTATGTTACAATAAACAGAACACTTGTAATGATAAATAACAATACCATATAAATATTATATTTCAGTCATTTAATATTTCACTATATTGCCGAAACTATCAAATTATCGAATTTATGTCATCAACTCCGGCAAAGTGATCGACTGCGCATGGCACTGTTTGACGACGACTGGTTGATTAGAATTTTGACTTCGTTGAAAACAACGACAGTAAGATCATTAATATTAACGTAAGAAATGTCACAGGGAATATCTATATATTCAGAATGTCACTACATACCTTATTTTTAATTTGTAAACTCGCCGAAAGATAGGATTTTCTTTGAAATAATTGAGCACCTGTTTTCCCGCATGGCGCTAAAATTACGTCATCTACTTTCACAACTCATGCGCAAACCACGATATTTGAACTGCCTCCGCTGAGCTAAAAATATCGTCGTTCTGACTGAAGTGGGTGATTCCTGTTGGTTACGTTACGACAACTACTAAACCATGGCGTGTTAGAATAAAATATTTTGGAAATATTTCTTTGAGATTCTAAACTTATGATCAACACAAATGCTATTCATTATTTCAGTCACACATTTTTGTTTTTGATCACAGAAATATGGGGTTTCCCCATTTTTGTCTGGCGGGTATATATACCCGTTCAGCACCCGACCGATGGATTAGATATATACCCGTTCAGCACTACTAGGGTTAACACTTAATACTTATTTCTTAACACTTAATACTTATTTCTTAACACTTAATACTTATTTCTTATCACTTAATACTTATTTCTTATCAGTTATTAAAATTATACCTCGTGCTTCAATGTGTTGTGCGGCCATTTTGAATTACCAGATGAAGAAGATGGATGTACTACGAAGTATTGTATGCATGTTTTTAACTTTGTTTTTGTGTAACATAACAGTCGTGTTGAGTGTTGTTCCTTCTAGTATACCAGTGTCTGGGAACAACCTTAGCAGAGATGATTTGATAAAGGTATATTTCACCGAAGGACTCAAGTATGCTGAAATAGTACTGTTCTTGTTCTGTAGACATAACATTAAAATATGCGTTCGGCAATTAAAACGTATCTTAAAGCGTCTCCATCTTCGAAGACGTCCTCAACATTACTCACCTAAACATGAGGTAGTCAACATAATCAAACAAGAATGTAATGTTAGTGGATCGTGCGTAGGTTATAGGACTATGTGGAAAAGACTTGTGCGGGACTATGGCATAGCCGTAAAGAGAAACGACGTAATGAAAATTATGAAAGAAATAAATCCACATGCAACAGATGAACGAAGATCACATAGGTTGCAACGAAGAGTGTATCGACTGAAAGGACCTAATTACGTATGGCATGTAGACGGGTACGACAAACTTAAACCGTTTGGATTTTGTATCCATGGCTGCATTGACGGATATAGTCGCAAAGTCTTGTGGTTTGAGGTTGCGTCCACTAATAACAATCCATCTGTTATTGCAAAATATTATCTAGACTGTTTAATGGCTCTACGTTGTGTTCCCAGAATTTTAAGAGCAGACCATGGAACAGAAAACAACAGTTTGAGTTTTTTGCAACCATTTTTTAGGCGCAATTCCACGGACTCTTTAGCCGACATGAAGAGTTTTATGTGTGGAAAGAGTACATCAAACCAACGAATAGAGGCGTTTTGGGGGACCCTTCGGAAACTGGGCGTGCATTGGTGGATAAATTTTTTTAAAGACATCAGGGATTGTGGATTATTTGATATGGATCACCCAGTTGTAAAAGAATGTTTACAGTTTTGTTTTATGGAGGCTTTGCAAACGGATTTGGATAGAATTGCAAAACATTGGAATTCGCATGATATACGTCAACAGAAAAAATATTCTGAACTGCCCTCTGGAAAACCAGATGTATTGTTTTTTGTGCCTGAATTGAACGAAGGACACAATTTTAAAACCGATATTGATACTGAAGATTTGAACGCCTGCATTGAACTATACGGTGAAAAGAAACCAAAATACAGTAAAACATTTAAAGAACTTGTTAACGTTGTAAAACCAAATGCTATCATCCCCATTCATCCTGACGAAGGTTTACGACTATTTGTTGAGCTCAACATTATTTTGCAAGAATATCTATAATAACCTCTGATAGGATATTAAAATGACTGTTGTTAGTTTTGGAACGAACGAATGCCCAAAATGGGGGTTTTATTTTCTGCCCAAGCGATTCTGATATTTCAATATTTTAGTATTATGGACTGACTTAAAGAATAAAGTGTAGATGTTACCGTCTACTTTTGTTTCAAAATAAAGGCAGAAAACTAGTATACCGATATTTTAGCAGTGTTATATATGTATCTAACAAGGGTTTGATTTTCCGTTTTTTGTTAGATAATTATGGCAAGCCGATTTAACTTTTATTGAATGTCTATCCCTTATCTAATCAAATTATATAAAATATCTTATATAATTATATATATCATATACAATGATGATATTACATGTAGTATGCAAGATATCGTATACAGAAAAAAAATTAAATATGATATTTTATTTAAGTTTGTAACATATATTATTATCTCATATACTATATCTTATATCGGTTCGATCCCCAGCACGGACGTGAAAAGGTTAGGGGTCACCTGCCAATCATGTGGGTTTTCTCTGGGCACTCCGGTTTCCTCCAACACCGAGATCCCTCGTACTCTTACATCCGGGCCATCGAGAGTAATTTGCATAAGTTATATAACTTGTTTCGTAATCGACGTAAAATTAATATTAATATTTTTATCGTAATTAAGATATCTTATATATAATCATTGAAATTTAGAATCGACGTTGCTTCTGAATAAATGTCATGTTGGCTTGTCATAGATCAGGTCATCATTGTGTTTTTTTTCTGTTTTGGGAAGGTTTTATGCAGTTATGAAGCTAAACCAAAATATAAGGTGGTGAGGATCGCTGACCTATTGCGATAGTCTTTTGTCCGTCGTGCGTCGTCCGTTAACATTTGCTTAAGAACGCGATACCTTGAGTAAATATAAAGCGAGCTTAATGAACTTTGTATGTAGACTAACATTGGAAAGATCTCGGACGAGTTCGAAAATCAGCATGATTCGACAGTAATTTACGGAGTTAATTTAATTTCCAAATATTTTATTGATAAAAAGATGTTAGTGTCAATTGGATTAGACATCAGGCGTAGCCTATCTTAGTCTTCTCCCGATATTGGTGGTACAAACAAATGATTATATAAAACATATACATGGTGAGGTTTATGAAAATAAGGGGAGGTAACTCCTAGATGAGGAATGACATAATTTTTGATCATATTTATTGTAACTCTATAAATTATTAGTTAATTTTCATTTTTTATATAATAACCAAATATTATCACATTATTCTAACTATAATTGATAGTATGTATATTTTGTGATATTGGTCCTATTCGCCACAACAGATACAGGCTGTAAAGTCCACATGTGTTAACACAATTAGCCATCCACTGATGGTTATCCAGAACCAATCTCATAAAATACACATATATTTGATTTGTGGAGTTACAACTATATTTGTAATTACTAGTGTTTACCCATAATTAGTTTCTTAGGAGTAACCTTACTTAAATATTTGATGATTTAGAAGAATGATAATCATATTAACATATTAACAGAGAGACAATTCAAAAAGTGAGTTTGCATAAGTCTCATTAGGCTGCTCATAGTACAAATATAGTGTTAGTTGCTAGGAGTTATTGCCGTTTGCAATAATAATCATTGAACCTTGTGAACACACTAATGTGAGTAAATATGCACCAAGCTTAGTTAATGAAACTTTGTATGTAGAGCTATTAGATGTATTTTTCTATTTCATGAACAAAAGACATCAGTAAATTACATAACTAATTTGTGTCAAATATCAGGTGACCGTTAAGGTCCATGGGCCTCTTGTTTCATGGAGCAACGTCTCAGTCGTATTTAATAGAATTATATAAGATATCTGTCAGTCGTATTTAATAGAATTATATAAGATATCTGATATATAAACCAAATGCTTGATACTGGCGCAGCATGCGAAGCCAACAAAAGTCTTGTTGAGCGAGGTAGTACCTACGTACCTTCATGTATGTAGAGTCAAGAGATATTTCGGTCAGGGAGAATTCGTTTTTGGCCTTTGTTGTTTATAAATCTCGTCCCCAGGGGCGTAGCTTGCGATACGAAAAAGCCCTAGCTTGCACATAAAAAGTCCTAGTATAATGTACAAGTTATTCTTGGTCTTGTAAAGTTCAAACATTTATGTCGAAACGTCAAGGTCTTGAATGTAATGTAAAATAACAATAAAAAATAATCAAAACTTATATGATTTAATTAAAATCAATGATATTGAAATATACCCGTGCAGTTTTGGAAGTCTGGAAATGGAAACCTTATGTTGTATTCGTTTATTACGGGTTTCGGGTATCTAGTGTGTGAGTTGTTTGGTGCGTAAATATGAAGAAGACACAATTAACGACAAGATAAAGGTCAAACACAGCGATTTGAGAATTAGTTACAGATTATATATAGTACCATGTAGAGTATGATTTTTATCATTTTTAATATAGACCTCTTAAACGTCTAAAAATGATCTTAGGGCATTCTGGTGGGTCCATGATTATATAATCTGTAACTAATTCTCATATCCCTGTGATGTCAAAGCCCGACAGATCAAATTGTGGAAAAGTGACAATGCATTGACTATAGTGACACAGAGCCGATTCTACTCAATTCACAAAATAGGAAAAGGCCACCTTACCTAGATCACAGGTTTACGATGCGCGAAAAAAATACTTTTTTAGTTTTTTTGCGCGTCGTAAACCTGTGCCTAGATACGGGATTATTGTCCCAAAATCCAAACCCAGAGTAAATGTACAATCTACTGACACACACTTGTTGGAACGATACTGAGAAATAAAAATTCCCATCAAGATAGGATTTATGAAGATAAAATTCCGCATTCACTTTTTTTCACATATATGCATAATTCGATTTTTACTTATGCAAAAGATTCCGTAACATAAGAAAGTTCCGTCCATCTATCGTCAAATCCCCTTAGCAGTCTAAGGGTTTGCCACCCTTTTCGTATATAGCACCGGGACCTGGCACGAAAAATTTTAACCAACAATATACATACATATATTATGGTATCAAGGGTATGAATTGGGAAATTTACGAAAAATATGCTAGGTAGACATTTCCCTGTCCGGTCGAAATGTTGTTTCGCCTCTAATGGGTACCTCAAAAACTAATTTTATACTTTTTCAGTGGGGAAAAATGGCGGCCGCACACTTAAGTTGTCAGTGTGTAGGATTGAATTTGAAAGATTGTATTTTTTCTTATATTTTCATGTATGTGCTACCTTAGAAGTGCTTCACACTTCGTGCCCGAAGCGCTGCGCCCTTATAATGTCCTGGGTCTTCCGGTTAAAGAGTTTCACATATTTGACCCCTGTGACCTTGAATGCACTCGATAGCCCTCAAAACGGCATGTATCCTCGATACTCCAGGGCTTCAGATCGCTTACGATCTCCACGCTCATTTACTATCCCATAGTAAAATTGAAAGCTCGATTAGGGGAGCAAATCTGAACAAATCACAAGCGTGTAGAAATTTTCTTAGAAGACTACAGCGAGAGCGACAGAGATCGTAAGTGATCGGAACCCCTGGAGTATCGAGGATGCACAGCATGTTGCATATAGTTCCAATATCAGTACACTAAACTCATACCTATTGCAACACTAATAAGGGCGCAGCCCTTCGTGCCCAAAGGGCATAAAGTGCGAAGCACTTCTAAGGTAACACATACATGAAAATATAAGAAAAACTCAATTTTCAAAATTCAATCCTACACACTGACAGCTTCAGTTTGCAGCGGCCATTATTTTACCCACTGTAAAAATCCCATCAGCGTGAATGCGATGCTTAGAAGTGAGCTCATTATATAATCAAGCATTTCAAACGCTTTTATGATCCGACAAACGTGTATGCCAGAAAGCATTTAAAAGGATAAATATTTTAAAAACATTAAAAAAAAGAGTGTCACGTAAAACTCTTTTAAACATTTATAAAAGTCATATTTTACCTATTTTAGAATATGCTGATGTTTTATGGGATAACTGTACTGAACAATGTAAACTTCTGTTAGAGTCTGTCCACTTAGAAGCCGCTAGGATTATAACGGGATTGCGCAGAGGTACCTCCCATGATATACTTTATAAAGAACTAGCTTGGGAATCTCTTTCTGATCGGCGTCAAAAACACAAACTTATTCTTATGTTTAAGACACTCCGTGGATTTGCTCCACATCATTTGATTGAAATTGTACAACCATTTTTATATCAGCCTGAAAATGAGAGATATCCACTAAGGATGACAAGATATTTTAATATTCCTATGTGCAGAACTGCAAGTTACAATACTAGTTTTTTTCCAAGTACCTTTAGAGAATTTAATTCTTTCGCTTTAAACTTTGACTTATCAAATGTTAATACTGTTGCACAATTTAAAACACTCCTTTTTAACATTAATAAAATGGAACCTGATATAACAAATACCTTTATAAACAAAGGTTCTCGAATTATTAATATTACTCTGTGCCAGCTCAGAAATTCCTCTAGCAATCTAAATTCTGACCTATTTCACGATCATTTGAGAGATTCTCCAATTTGTTCTTGTGGCCTTGGTAATGAAACAGCCGAACACTATCTTTTCATATGTCCTTTATTTAATGAACAAAGAGATTCACTCAGAACCAAAATACATAACTCTAATATCCCCACTCGCATTTTAACGCAAAAACTCTACTGCATGGCTGTGACAATTGTGATGAAGAAAAAAATACATATTTATTGCAATGCATATCAGAATATATATCTGAAACTAAAAGATTTTTTTTAGATTTTTCTACTATGATAGGTTTGGGAGATACACTAATAATAATATTCATTCATAATGTAATGGTAAATGTTAAAATATTGTTGATAATTGTACTATACCGGATTTGTTTGGGAGATGGCTAATATAGGCTTTGCCTGTTGCCAAATCCATTTGCATATTATTTGCAATAAAATTTTGTTAAATGTAAATGAAATCCGACGAACGTAATCTTCATCCGGCAGAAGCTCAGTGCTACTGCTCTACATTTGCAAGCATTCAAGTGATAGACCACCTTCCAATAAAATCAGCTGACGAAAAACGGAATATCTGTTACGGAAATAACATTTTCTTCCTTCTCTTTTGTGGATTTTCTTTCTTAAATGGGGGTTTTAGTAAAAGGATATAGTGTGAATGTATGAATGAAAAATAAACAGAGAATTCGGGTATTTAAAAGTTTATCTAAAAAACCCTAAGCACTTACAGAGGTACATTTGCCGTTCGTGAAAATGGCGGAGTTGCCAATCTCTATGTATATATGTTTCTGGTTATTTCCATAAATTGAACCTTTTAACTCTGCATAATTAATGGTTACTGAAACATCTGGCTGCCTTCAGTCGTATCAATCCTTAGTAAATGTAGGAATCAATGTATGTTTTTAGCATACTTGTACCAGAATTTTAACCTGGTAGTTTCGGCCCATGTAAGCCTCTTGAAATTCTCAAATCCAGCAGTTTCTTCTTCCTTAAAGTGATTGATGATATTCATCACAACACTTATGATCCTATATAAAGTAGAAATCGATCATTGCCAGTTGTTCAGAATAGCACTTGCACCAAAATTTAACCAACGCCAATACCGAAATGACTCCATAAGCCCACTCTACTCGAGAGATGAGCTATAACTCGATTTCTGCATATATGTAAAAATGCATTTCAACATATGCAAACATTTCATTCAACGTCATACTCTGTAAAATTCAATTTTCACGTCAAAATACATTTTTCCATATGCTATAAGCATTATTTTGGGACTGTGCTATCAGAAAGCATTAACAAAAAAGAAATGATATATTCTTTATTGTTTATTTTAAAGATCCGTGTCAGCAGAATGAATTAAAATTGTTTGTTTAGCGATTCAACAAATCTTAATATTCACAATGAAACATCTTTATCATAAAAAACCTACTGCACCGATCAAGTAAGCTCCAAAACAGTTTTATAACTCTTCAATATCACAAACAAGACTTTCCGAGCACATTTACACAAATTGATATCAATATTCAAAGTAAAACAGCCATTCCGCGGGATAGTGTTATATACGCCGATCCCAAAACATGCTTTATCAATCATGTCCCAAGATGACGACCAGATACACAAGTTTGACTGTTGACAACCGATTGAAGCAAAGCATTTCAATCTTACCTATATTGATATATCAACTAGTTTTACTGTGACCTGTTAAAGGAAACTAAAGTTAAAAGGAATACCCAGGCTTACTAATCACAAGGATTTCTACCAGATTTTTTGATACTGTATGTAGTATTTGTATATATAACGAGTACATATGTATTTAAACACATTATTTGATATAAAATTTCAAAATATGAAAAGAATAAGGGGGCGCGGCGCTTATACAAATGTAGAACCAAATCTAGACTAGTCTTTCATAGAAATATTGTAAAAAGTAAGCCATAAGTCAAAAGTGAAAAAAGAAACCTACTTGGTTTTCAGATTTTCCATCTGCTTTTACTTCGAGGTTAGTGAAAAAAATGGGATGGGGAACAAAATCTACACTGTAAGAAATGCAACATGGACCTATATCATATCATTTCACTTGAAATTGTAAAGTATACATTTTTCAATAATCATGCAGATGTAAACGTGAAAAAAGCCCAATCACACCAATGTGAAACTCCTTATATAAAAGAGATCCTATACACTTATTAGACTTGTTAAGATTTAACATGGTACAATAACGTTTATTTCTTTTTAATATCTAAAATGTTTAGAAACTTAAGTCTTACATACCCAAGAAAAGTCAACATTTATAGAATTAAAATACAACTTGAAACCACCATAAAATCTTCTATCAACGAAAAGCAAGAGATCAAATACGGATCTTGGCGCCAACCAAAGATTGATCTTGACTCTAGAACGCGCTTAGCATTTCCATTGCCTTAGGTCTTTTGTTTATTTCAAAGTTCAGAACCTTGTACAACATCATTTGAATGATGTTGGAATTGGAGAACTTCACTGATAATAGCCGATATGCATCTGGGGTTTTTCCTTCTTTCATGCAGCTCACAATATATATAACAGGATCAGCATCTTCAGGAATATTCCACACTGGTTCTTCGACCAGCAACTCTGTGATGGTACATCCCAGGCTCCAAACATCAGAAGCAATGTTTCCACTTTTTCTACCTAACAATACTTCTGGGGCTTGATAAGATGGTGTTCCAGGTTGAAGGGATGTGCCATCTAATGTGGTATTCACTGTATTCATAGTCTTCAACTTGCTGATCCCTAAGTCACACAGGCGTATCCTTTTTAAATCTGACGAAACCAATATATTTTCCGGCTTAATGTCCCCGTGTATGATTGCTGGGGATTGGTTATGTAATTAAGCTATAGCCTGGATTATGTTTCTTGAAATAGATACTTTTTGCTCAAATGACATGTTTTCATTCCCTCCGCTGAAAATAATATCATCAAGATTTCTTCCGTCGTTCAGTTCGGATATCATAAATAATTTGTTGTTGTTCAGCGAGTATGCCATGAGCTGTATTATATTCGGATGACGGACTCTGCTGTGAATACAAAGTTCCTGTTTAATCAAAGGTTTTGCAAGTTTCATTCTCTTCACTGTGATTTCTTTCACTGCTACAGGTGTTCCAAGCCACACAGCTTTTCTTATGACTCCAAATGCCCCCCTCCCAATTTCTTCACCAAATGAAAGGTCTGCTATCATCACTTTAGGCAGACAGGTACATTCCATCTCATTCAACTCTGTTGAAGGACCAGCAAGAGCTGTCAAAGGCGTCTTATGTCTTGGTGTAACAGGCAACTGTGTAGTAGATGCTGTAACTGGCAACTGTGTAGTAGATGCTGTAACAGGCAACTGTGTAGTAGATGCTGTAACAGGCAACTGTGTAGTAGATGCTGTAACAGGCAACTGTGTAGTAGATGCTGTAACAGGCAACTGTGTAGTAGATGCTGTAACAGGCAACTGTGTAGTAGATGCTGTAACAGGCAACTGTGTAGTAGATGCTGTAACAGGCAACTGTGTAGTAGATGCTGTAACTGGCAACTGTGTAGTAGATGCTCTAACAGGCAACTGTGTAGTAGATGCTGTAACAGGCAACTGTGTAGTAGATGCTGTAACTGGCAACTGTGTAGTAGATGCTGTAACTGGCAACTGTGTAGTAGATGCTGTAACTGGCAACAGTGTAGTAGATGCTGTAACTGGCAACTTCGTCGTAGGGCCTGTGGGAATGGTTAAGTCTGTGGTAGATTTTGTAACTGGTAACTGTGTAGTAGGGCCTGCTGGAAAGTTACAGTCTGTGATAGATGCTGTAACTGGCAACTGTATAGTAGGTCCTGCTGGAAAGTTACAGTCTGTGATAGATGCTGTAACTGGCAACTGTATAGTAGGGCCTGCTGGAAAGTTACAGTCTGTGGTAGATGCTGTAATTGGCAACTGTGTAGTAAGATCTGCTGGAAAGTTACAGTCTGTGATAGATGCTGTAACTGGCAACTGTATAGTAGGGCCTGCTGGAAAGTTACAGTCCGTGGTAAATGTTGTAACTGGCAACTGTGTGGTAGGGCCTGTGGGAAAGGTGAAGTCTGTCGTAGGGCCTGCGGAAAAGTTACAGTCAGTGGTAGATGCTGTAACTGGCAACTGTATAGTAGGGCCTGCTGGAAAGTTACAGTCTGTCGTAGGGCCTGCTGGAAAGTTACAGTCTGTGGTAGATGCTGTAACTGGCAACTGTATGGTAGGGCCTGTGGGAAAGGTTAAATCTGTGGTAGATGCTGTAACTTGCAACTGTATGGTAGGGCCAGCTGGAAAATTACAGTCTGTGGTAGATTTTGTAACTGGCAACTGTGTGGTAGGGCCTGCTGAAAAGTTAACGTCTGTGGTAGATGCTGTAATTGGCAACTGTGTGGTAGGTTCTGCTGGAAATTTACAGTTTGTGGTAGATGCTGTAATTGGCAACGGTGTAGTAGGGCCTGCTGGAAAGTTGCAGTCTGTGATAGATGCTGTAAATGGCAACTGTGTGGTAGGTCCTACGGGAAAGATGAAGTCTGTCGTAGGGCCAGCTAGAAAGGTATAGTCTGTGGTAGATGCTGTAACTGGCAACTGTGTGGTAGGGCCTGTGGGAAAGATGAAGTCTGTCGTAGGGCCTGCTGGAAAAGTACAGTCTAGATCTGTGGTAGATGCTGTAACTGGCAACTGTGTAGGACCTGATTTGCTTGGCAACTGAGTCGAAAGTTCTGATGGAATTGGCAATGTAATTGTGTGTTCCGTTTGCGTTGGCATTGGTTCCAAACAACTTGTTGTAAATAATGACTGATTTAGAAGTTTAGAGGAATCACACAAATTCAATACATCTTTCTTCATGAAGCATTCTTTTACAACACATCTATCTCCACATGCATGCAATTTGTCACCGGAATATATCCCAGCTGAATATACACCAGGGGTTTCAACTTTGATGAACGATACATTTAGTCCTTCACAAAGTAATTCCCCATCTTTAAACCACTGGTATAACTCATTTTGGTTGTGTACCAGAGATATCAATCCCAACATTAGATCTCCGTGATTCATACCATGAACTTCATTTGGGCCTTGCAAAATTACATCTGAACCGCTCGAAGAGACTGTAGTGTAATCATGCAACTGATATGACCCATCATCACTCTGTGTTAAATACTTCCGATCTTCCTTTGAAACCATTGTTGTCAGAAAGCTATCATCAATTAAACAATTATATTGGTCGTAGGGAGTTTCATTGTTAGCTGCCAAACCATAACAGGTTTTCATTGACGCACACGAAATTGAGCTTTCATCATTAGAATATGTCGAATATTTTGTCTTTTTGAAAGACAATTTTATATTTCCTGGAAGACCATTGTTTACTAAGAGGATTCTTTCATATTCATCACTTTCATTCACTGTAACATCAGTTGGTACCTTGGGACGTTTTTGTGAGTCCGGTGTTTCAGGTTTTGGTAATTTATTTGGTTCTTCTCTTCTTTTTGATCTCAGGTACAAATGGTACTGAGAAGAAAAAAGACCATGTGATTTCAGATATGTTTGTAATGTACATTCACAACCCTCTAAGTCTGTGAATGTGTTTATACACTCGCCAGAAAAACTAGCAAGTGATAAATACATATCTTTCAAGTCGCCAAACTGACTTTTTCCATTCGGAAAGAAGTACTGTGTTCCTTTTCTGATGATACTCTCCACCGTCTGGACTTCATCTGCTTTATATTCTATAAGTCTTGTTCCGCCTCCTTTTTTGATGGTTACCACTCTATATTTCTCACTGGAATAGTTTTGCCATCCTATATATAACTTGTAAACGTTGTGTTTGCCCCTTGCACCACACTGGCTTTTCTCTTCTTTCTGAAATGAAGTAATTGGATTCATTATTTCTCACCCAACAAATACTTTTTAGTAACACACTTTACCACTTATTTATTACTACTTATTTGTTATTACTTATTACTTATTTTTTACAACTTATTTGTTATTACTTATTACTTACAACTTATTTGTTATTACTTATTTGTTATTATTTATTTACTTATTTATTACAACTTATCAGTTATCACTTATTTGTTATCACTTATCTTGAATTCAGTCATCTTCATCATCAGTTTATAGAATTCACTTGCTAATGTTTGTATGATTTAATTATACCTTTCCAGATACAGGTCCAAACTGTGGCAGTTTTCTTTTCCTGTTCATTGTCTTTGATGACTTGCTTGTTTTAATTGCATTGACGAGTTGCTTAATCCGTTCTTTTCTGGATATTTCAGTCTGAAAAAAAACCCAAACAAATCAATACTTAAATTCCGATTTTTTAAAACGTTTAATATGCCTAACCTTATGTTTTTTTAGAGTATGCCATACTAGCATATACCATATCAATTTTCATCTTTTGTCATACATGTATATTAGACTACTGTCTTTTAAATTTTAATCTGAAATTTATTGCATGAGGTTTACGTTTGTATGAACTTTAAACAATTAAGTGCTATTTTACTCGGCTTCCAGTGATGCATGCTACCTCCAGTGATATATATCTGCAATGTCTCTTTTATTTTCGTTGCTATAACTTAAAGTCGTAAGGATAGCTCTCCTGAGCTAAAATTGCTTTTTGTAAAACACGACTCTAAATAAAAATTCTTGTATCTTGTACCTCGTGTCAGACAAATATTTCGATCACCTCAAGCCAAGCAATGCAACAAATCAACTTTGTAGAATTTTCCAAATTTCTGTTATGTTATAATTGTGACTTAGTTATGTCATAATTACAATTAGCTATATCGTACTACATTTCAAATTATGTCTGTTAGGACTGTTACTGTTAGTTAAGACCAAGTGTCACATCACATACATGAAGTAACCCTAAAACCAATATCAAATGAAGTTCTAACATCTCATCAAAATAAAATATTCCAAGAAGTGTGACGAAATATGACAGTACTTGATTCCATGTGACAAGTTGTGACAAGTAACTTCAACATATATTGACTAGTGTCCAGGGTATTTGGAGGACAGTGCAAAACCATAACGCCAATACATGGGGAACTACTCATGTACAATGTAATTGTACACTCATGTACAATGTAATTGTACAGCTATTTCACAATTATTTCCAACATCACAGGAAAAACATACAACTAACAACATGTTGTATTATCATTAATGGCACATATACCAACAATTAGGCTTAACCTTTGATTTTTAGGTCACCTGAGACGAAGTCTCAAGTGACCTATTCTAATCGCCTTTTGTCTGTGTGTTTGTAAACAATTTTTATTTTCGACTTCTCAAAAACTGCTGAAGCAATTTCAATGAAATTTTGCACAAACCTTCTAAGGCATAAGGCCAATCAAAAAGATGAATTTTTATATGACCCCCACCCCCCAGGGGGCTGTGGGAGGCCAGGGGACAAAAGGTGTCAAATTGACTAAAATTTCAAAAATCTTCTCCACTCACAGATGTGGTAGAATCAAATAATCTTCATATATAGAAAGGTCTCAAGTCCCTCTACAAAAATTGTGAATCATATGACCCTGGGGTCTCAGGTTTCCCCCTGGGGAAGGGGTAAAGTTTACTATAGTTTATATGGTAAAAACACATTTTGGAGCATTATTTGGTCATTTATAATAGAAAATTAGTCAAATGTTGTCAGAATTATCCCTATGAAATGGCCATTGAATCCTATTAACAAATTTTCCATGACTGACTCCCAGAGGCCTTAGAGGCGGGGCCAAAAGGGGTCAAATAGACTAAAACTTAAAAAAAATTTCTTCTGAAATTCTGAAACTGGTAGAATCAAATACTCTTCATAGATGGTGGAGAGGTCTTAAGGTCCTTTACAAAAGTTGTGAATTTCATGGCCCTTGGATCTCAGATTTTCCCCTGGGGAGGGGGTCAAATTTACCATAGTTTATATAGGAAAAACACATTTATAACATTATTTGCTTTGTTTTCATAGGAAATTAGTCAAACTGGGTTAGAATTATTAGCCTGAGAAAGCATTAAACATCATATTCATATTGGTCCTAGCCGACCCCCAGGGGTCAGAGGGGCGGGGCCAAAAGGGGTCAAATTTGTCAACTTTTCAAAAATCTTTCTTCTTAATTCACAGATTTGATGGAACCAAATACTCTACAGAGATTGAAAGGTATTCAAGGCCTTTTACACAATGTGTGGATGTTATGGCCCTGGGATCTCAGATTTTCCCCTGGGGAGGGAGTCAAATTTACTATAGTTTATATAGGAAAAACACATTTATGAACATTATTTGCTTAGTTTAATAGGAATGAGGCAAACTGGGTTAGAATAATAGCCTGAAATAGCATTTTACACCATATCCATATTGGTCCTGGCTCAAGGGACCAGAGGGGCGGGGCCAAAATAGGTCAAAATGGCTCAAATTTAAAAAAAAAATCCGCTTCTGAATTCACAGGTTTGATGGACCAAATAATGTTCATAGATTAAAAAGTGAAATTTATAAAATCACTGATACTGACTGACTTCTAGTTTGGTTTTGTTGTTTAACATTGGCAAAGCAAATTGGAATTTTAAGCATAAGGTTTGGTAACATAATACACTAACTATCAAAATGAAAAACAAAAAATGAAAATTCTAATACAAAGGTTTAACTTTTAAAGTTTATTCTAATTCGTAAACACTTTTTACTGATTTGAACCAACTTTGCAATGCTCTTTCTGTAGCAGCACTCAGGTGACCGTCAAGGCCTCTTGGGCCTCTTGTTAACATATTTTATCTGACTTTTAAATTTGACAAAAAGGATTGGGCCGCAGCACTGACAAGTTATAACAACTTATAAAATATCAGAATTGTACAGTATAATTTATGCTTTAGTATTGGCTTGAACTCAAGTTAACGTTACGTTGCCAAATCATTCAATTATTACTCTTTATCTTAAAGATTTTCTTATTGGTTCCATAGATCTACTGTACATGTGCATACTACTAGGCCACTCATTATGATGAACGGACGATTAAAGGGAGA
This sequence comes from Argopecten irradians irradians, assembly GCA_004382745.1. NCBI lineage: Eukaryota > Metazoa > Mollusca > Bivalvia > Pectinida > Pectinidae > Argopecten > Argopecten irradians. The sequence continues at coordinate 3,360 of SAYR01056068.1, read as the reverse complement.
TAACTCGCCCTTTCAAAAGTAAATATCGCTAGCATTACGGTTCGAAAATCTCGACTTGTACTACCATGCTTCCTCAGTATTTCATCAATGTCAAATACTTGATGTAGCTATCTTATAACTTTCTATGCAGTGTGAACTTTGTAACAAATATATTTCTATGACAATTATCAACTGAGAAATCTAAAAAGTACAACAATATCCAGCAACACGATCAATAAAAAACACATGTTGACATTGTTGTTCAAACATGATATTCTTGCTACTGTTACTGCATGAAAATTAACATTACGCCAAATTAGAACATGGATCATTACGATATACCTTACTGAAATACATGTATCATGCCAGATGGCAATTCTACAATTTGCTTACCTTCATAAAAAAAAGCGGACACCGATTGTCAGCGTCTTTCCAGATTGACCAAGTTGCGACGCGCAAGCGCAGCCTTTACGCATTTCCTAACATTTACTCAAGAGTTACCTCCCTTATTGCAGTAATTGTAAAAACTATCAGTTCATGCCTAATAATAAGTCCTTGCTGTTCAAAAAGTTGATGATTGATGATTTATTACTTTAACGTCCTAACAGCCAGGGTCATTTAAGGAAGTGCCAGGTTTGTTGGTGAAGGAAAGCCGGAGAACCCGGAGAAAAACCACCGACCAGCGGTCAGTACCTGGCAACTGCCCCACATGGGATTCGAACTCGCGACCCAGAGGTGGAGGGCTTGTGGTAATATGTCGGGACATTTTAACCACTCGGCCACCGCCGAATAAAAAGGATTTGGCTGTCTAGATTTTACTTTTGTGTTTGATATGTGAATAAGTGTCGTGATGAGGATTGGTGTGTTTGTAAGATGTTACTGGGATATCCCTTATATATGACAACTACATTCAATCTTACCTCTTCTTCGTTTGAAGGACTGTCCTCTTCGTTTCGACTTGACTCGGCCATTTTGTTTCTAAAGTGAAAACATCGCGCCTTGACAAAGCAGTCAATTAACAAATAATTTAAGTGATAACATATAAGTGATAACAAATAAGTGATAACAAATAAGTGATAACAAATAAGTATTAAGTGTTAAGAAATAAGCCATAACTAGTATAAACGAACGCGTTTTATTATCAAACTTAAAGGCCCACTACTCTGCGGAGCCAAATTGTGATAGGTTCTTAAAACAACCATTAATAACATATAAAGAAAATACTATCGATGGCCTAAGTATGAGTTACAACCACCAAACAAATTGCCAAGATTTCCTGTCCGTAATATATGAAAACTGTGGAGATATCATTTCGCTGTTTTGCCGTCTGCTGCAGTAGTATTCAAACTACCGCGCGGTAATGTAAACTAGAACGTCGGCGGAGGAAACAGTAAGACGACCGCCGTTATGAAAATTAACATGTTTATTTATTTCAATTATTTTTGTTTCAGAGATGATGCATGAGTGTAGTATTAACGGTAAGTTATAACTTTATGCGACTCTACACAATTATCGATCTCGTTATTACGATTGCCCTTTTAAAAATTAAAAGCCGTTTCGGAAGGTAGTGGCCTTTAAGACTTTTTTTCCCTTTATAACTGAACGACTAGTGATTTTCACAGTTAATTAAGCATTTCGTTGTCCATTATTTTGACATTGCATTGGTCATGCGACATAAAATTGGTTGTTCTTCGCATATCTATCATGGTGCGAATATAGTGTTAAAACAGTAAATATACATCAGTACATGGTATATGTATACATTTCTATTATGTGTGCTATTCGCACCCAAGTATTTATAAGTATATTTTTTAAGTCCTTGTGCGGCCATTTGATAGTTTGTTTTTAATTTAAAATAGCCATGTATTGCAAAAAAATATGGACAGAACAAGGTTACTGTATATCAAGCGCCAGTTATGGGAATAAAACTAGATACCCATTTTTAGTCTACTACAAATTAAGATAGTCCTTACACGCTTAAATATTACGTCTTAGAATTTAATTCTAATCAATAGTACACAAATTTGTCCATTTTTCATGTCAACTATATTGAGAAGAAAGAAATCCAAACCTACACTGACTTGTTGTTAAACTTCTGTGTCTCAACCGTACACTATTGAAATTCGAAAACCTGCGACACTAGTCTGACATCGAACACAAATTGTTGAATTATCATATGATTATTTAACATCATTGTAAACATATTACATACCAATGAAACGGAAAAGTCTAAAAGATTTCCAATATTGAATCACAGTAAAAAACTATACCTCCAATATAAGTCGGGCAAACTCGAAGCTGAACGAAAAATCTAGCTGGTTTTCTGTCATGTGCTGATATTCAAATGGATTTTTTGAAATATAAGAAACAGAAAATAAATATTTTTTGTATGGTTGAAAACTTATCATACTCTTCAGCCGCAATCACTACATACCATAATCATGGTATCATCCGTAACGCAGCCAAATCCAGTGATACAAAGCACGTACCGTCAGGTCTTCATGTCGCCGAAGCATACCGGAAACGGATCAAAACATCGTTGCCCTACTAGTTGACATCTGAACTTGCTTGTCCCGCCGTCCTCGAATCCTAGCGTAACCACACGGATCTGAGAATAAGCTTTAGTTCATTTCAATATGGACCAAAGAGCCCATAGACCATGTTTACACGTTTGAGGGGTCTAGATAAAAATCGGTTAACTCACATTCTACAAAGTACGTATATATTGCGAAAGGTGGAAAGCTCCTCAACACAAAAAAAATCGAAGAAAAATCTACCACGCCTGCGCTTTAGCGGCCAAAAACCATACTTTTAGGAAGTCTTAAGAAACAGATTACTGTCGTTGAAAAGAACGATACTTTTTGCTTTTAAAATCGTATAAAATGGTCCATGGGCACTGTTTTGGATGTACATTGATACAAACTTTATCTAATTATCAAACTCTTGTGGGCGTAACGTCTTGGTTTCTTGATGTCCCTTCATCGTTTTTGAAATGACGTCAGATTGAATTTCGTGCCCGTTAATAGCCGATATTTATATTGTCACTGTACATGTGTACAGTACCTATGTATGGCTATTAAACCGGCAATGTATGATAATTCTCATTATTAACATTGGCAGTTACACGTAGATTTTGGTGTGCTAATTATTTCTTCAGAGTTCAAGAGGTCACATAAACACTGAGTTTAAGTCAATGTGAGAATTCGTTGAATAATATCAATGTATTCTTAAAATTGAAGAAGTATATATATCTTTGTATATTTGGTTTATCGGCAGTCAGATACTGTCATTGTTTAATCGGTTGCTGATTACAACACACCAGAAGAAATTCCCCAAAAATCATCAACCGTTTATCAAATAGTATTCTTACTCTATACAGAC
>SAYR01056045.1:879074-890566 GCA_004382745.1 Argopecten irradians irradians | reverse complement strand
CAATGTATAAATTAATTGTATAAGTTGCATCAGGACTCCGTATTCAGTTCTAGGTGGTTATTATATATTAGAGAATATATGAATAATACTGGTTTTAATGATATTTGGTACTTCAACTATCTTGTACAGTTAATAGAATTATCTTAAAACAATTATGAAACAAAGACTACAAGATCAATTTATTCAAAAATGGTATCATGAAATTGACAGTTTCCTCGCGAGGAAAAATGTATTCTTTTTTTAAGTCTCAATTCAATTTTGAACCATACTTTTTGAAAACTGAATCATAACCAAACGTAAATATCTGTGTAAATTTAGAACTTCTAATTTAAAATTCGCCTATAGAGACAGGCAGAATGGAACAACATCCCTCGCGAGGAAAGGTTATGTCCTCTCTGTACAAATTGTGTTGGAGAATGAGTACCACTATCTATATGATGTAATCATGAATCTGTGTAGCATTACGAGAAATTTATATGCAAGATACTACTTTACTAATCATAATTATCGCAAAATGAAAGGAATGTTTACTATATGCAATACATCTCTATTAAGTAAAGTAAGTAGTTTTATTTCAGAGAGTAATTAAGCTTCTTTTAAACTTATATAAGGAAAAATAGAATTGTTAGTTTCAAATGTATTTTAAATTTGCCTATTGCTGACTGTGTCCCATCTATTATTTTCCTTCTTTATTTTCAATTTTTATAATTATTATTTTTGTTTCCTTTTTGACCTCTTGTTGCATATGTTACATATATCATGAGTGAAATAAAAAATTCTTGAAATCTTGAGGCTGCGCCGGCGAATATCAAAGTGAAAATCAAGTCGTCTGCCCACGTCACGGTCAGTGCACAAACACACAAAAGCGCTTGCTTGGACTTCCCCAAAAACCCAGTGTGACTTATCCTTCTCATGTACGTCCTTGGCTAAACAGACATTTTTTTGCCTCATAAATGATAAAATCGGCTTCACACCAATCGGCACATTGTTGTGTAATCAAAAACTTGAAATAATGAATTGAATTGTCTTGGCTAAGACATATTAAACAATAGTATAATCCTTAATCAATTGATAGACATTTGTAGTCTAGTTCATGTGCACGCGTATAGATTTTTACTGTTAAATGATTGAACATCATGTGCATTCATGAACGTTTTCTAAAAATGAAGTTCGAAAAATGTGTCGGAAGGAACCCTTTTTTTGTTTCAAATGTGCATTTTTAGAACATTTCAATCGGCGAAAATGGGGGGGGGGGGGGGGGGGCAAAAAAAGACATGTTGACAAAAATTAAATATCCCCTATATTTAACAAGTCGATGTGACATCCGGCTGGGACCTGTAAGACGTCTATGTGACAGCCGGCTGGGACCTATAACAAGTCGATGTGACAGCCGGCTGGGACCTTTAAGACGTCGATGGGATAGCCGGCCGGGACTTGTTAAACGTCGATGGGACAGCCGGCCGGGACCTCTTAGACGTCGATTAGACAGCCGGCTTGGAACTATTAGACGTCGATGGGACAGCCGGCCGGGACCTGTTAGATGTCGAAGGGACAGTCGGCTGGGACTTTTTAGAAGTCGATGTGACAGCCGGCCGGGACCTGTTAGACGTCGATGGGACAGCCGGTTAGGACGTACGACCTACAAGATCAATTTATTCAAAAATGGTATAATGAAATTGACAGTTCCTCGCGAGGACAAATGTATTCTTTTTTAAAGTCTCAATTCAATTTTGAACCATACCTTTTGAAACTGAATCATAACCAACGTAAATATCTGTGTAAATTTAGAACTTCTTATTTAAAATTCCCTAAAGAGACAGGCAGATGGAACAACATCACTCGCGAGGAAAGGTTATGTCCTCTCTGTACAAATTGTGTTGGAAATGAGTACCACTATCTATATGTATGTAATCATGAATCTGTTGTAACATTACGAGAAATTTATATGCCAAGATACTACTTTACTAATCATAATTATCACAAAATGAAAGGAATGTTTACTATATGCAATACAGCTCTATTAAGTAAAGTAAGTAGTTTTATTCAGAGAGTAATTAAGCTTCTTTAAACTATATAAGGAAAAATAGAATTGTTGGTTTCAATGTGTCCATCTATTATTTCCTTCTTTATTTTCATTTTTATAATTATTATTTTTGTTCCTTTTGACCTCTTGTTGCATATGTACATATGTCATGAGTAAATAAAAAATCTTGAAAATCTTGAAATCTTGCTAAATAACAATTTTGTGAGAAATCGATTATTATTTTTTTTATATTATATATATATACAATTAACCAGGCAATTCACGCTAAAAATATGTATATAACCAGAAATATAGTTCCATAAATGCACACGATACAATATAACACGTAACGCAATAAGTCGATGGATTTTATGAATAGTAAAGAAATTTGTAAAGTGAGTTTGACCAAAAGACATAACGGCCGAGTATAGAATAATATATATCATTACTGGGTTTGCGCTGGTGTTCCATAACTGAGGTCCTCAGATTGAATGGGGTCCTTTTAATGCATCCTTGATATACAAAATTCATTTGTTCATTTTTTTTTATTTCAAGTTTAATACGATCTTTGATCAATCTAAATGATTCAACCTGCGGACCGATTATAAACAATTAGGTAAAAAGTGGTTTCAAAAGCATTTACTGTTTCATGTACATCGACAAAACACATCAAATTAATGAGAATAATCAAAACAAATGACATGGGTCGTTTAGCTGTACTTTTTTTGTAGATCAATCGATACAATCCATAAATATCTTCATGCGTGCTAAAATTCCTTCCACGGTAAAAAAAAATTGTGTGAGTCCATATTCGTCATATCTTCTAGGTCCAAAATCTGCTGCATAAAGTCCATGAATACATTATTGTTTTTGTCAAAACTGCATACTACTAAACCACTGCTCCGTTAAATCAGTATCGTTTAGTACAGTAGTTGAGTGATGACATGCTGTGTTAACACGTGGACGACATTACATCTTTTGCTTATCCGTACAGTTAATTGAAAGAAGTCTACAAATAGTCAATTAAAGAAGTCGTATCACCTGACTGGCTATAATGTTTAAAATTGTCTGAAAAATGAACATTATTCTTTATGAAAAATGTCACCGTGCCTCATGGGCTATGTCATGAATACTATTACCCAATCACATAAGAAGCGTACCTTGATTGGTATTAATTGACTCCGCCCCTTGTCATCACTTCTCTCGCTGAATTTTGAATTGACAATTTTTTCAATTCATTTTATTCCGACCCGACTTCAGTAACAAGCGGCCCTTTAATGACCTGGGAGTTGTTTTTTCTGTGGGCTTAGTCGTCTATCTTCATAATTTTGAAGGGGGACTTCTAATACGACCATGAAGATTTGTCTCATACTGTTTTAGAGCTGATATTTGGCGATGACATAGTGACCTTGATGATGCAACCTATCGATTTGATATGGTCCAAAGCTAGCTCGTGGAGTGACCGCATTTGTGTTCGGTACTTGAACAAAACTAGAAGTGACTGGTAAGCTTGACAAATTTGGACGTTTACTAACCTAAGAATTAGGAAATTTACTAACCTAAGAATACGGATGTAACATGTAGTAACTAGTACTAAGGGTCTATTTACACAGGGTTTTTTCGCAGAGACTTAGCTAGAACTGTAAATAAAGTAACTGAAAACTATATATATTCCATGCTCAGTTGCACAGCACATGCGATACGGTAGCGATACAGTGACAGCGAACCTGAATGAAGAGTTTTACGTGCCGTAACGTCATATATAACGTTTCGGGGCACGCTGTGACAGCGATACCGCCAGTCGACTATATATTGGGAGCCGTGCTCTCGTTATGGGTGAGTGGTCAACACACTAGCGAAGCTCGCCCGCCGCCTCACTGCGCTGTCGCCGTAGGGGGTCAATGAGAACAATAGGCAGTGGTATTTCCACGACAAAAATAACGCTTTCAAAAAAAATAACGTTTCCAACGATACTCGTAACGTGGTCACGTAAAAATTCACATGTTCTGTTGATGCTAACAAAGTTTCACATAAAAATCACGTAACATTCTGGCAATAACATGGGAAACAAAATCATTAACAATCATTGCTGACACTAACACGTGAAATGAAATGAATAACAATGCAAAATAAATAATAACATCAGCCACTAAATCTAACATCATTTAAAAAAGACAAACGCATGCAAAGATAGAGATAACACAGCAGCAAAAATATAACGTGTGCTAGAAAATAATAACATGCCTTTAGTTAAAGATAACTAAAAATTTTATAATAACAGTAAAACAGATATATCCAACATAAATATTTAAAAAATCACGAATATGGTTAAAATAACAGTTTAAGAACGAAAATTAACAGAACAGGGCTACCAGTGCTTCTGACTGACTTTTCCGCTACTGCAAGGTCCCTCTATAAAGGTGTGGGAAACCAAATCAGGCACGACCGACCATCGATTATGTCTTGTCAAAAATTATTCCGATCAAACACGGCTTTGACACATACCTGGATGTTAGTAGGGGATGTTATTCTATCTGTAGACGTCGAGCAAGGTCGTTATATCTCGTTAAGATTAACAATTACCATGGAACCACATTTAGGTCTAGTCTGCTTTCCGTAATGTTAACATATAAATGTGATGTGAAATGGCCTAGTGTTAACCACGAATGCGATAATAAGATGCAAATATGACGGTGGACACTTATGCGCCTTTAAACGACAGCCCGTAATGTAAGCGAGGGGCCGGGATTTTTTTTTTTTGGTGTTAATTTACGCTGATTTAATAGTAGATACCAGGAATATAAGAATCCTATTTAAAATTATTACAGTACTACACACATAATGTCAAACAATGGAATTTCGTCTTTTCTAAAGTGTTTTATGCTGCTTTAGTAGTGTCTGTATCCGTATAATTTGAATCAAAATATGTTTAGCATGTGCCAAGGTAAATCATAGTAAGTCCAATAAAAACAAGAAATGTAATCTTTGTGAAAAGATGCTCCACGCTGACAAATGGTATTTTTGCACTATCAAAAACAGGAACAGACAAATTTAGTTTTAGCTATTGTTTCTTCAGTTACAAAGTTATGTACTTTACACCATTCACCATTGCTCAAAACTTTGAGCTTTCTAATTCTTACTTCAAGTAAAAAATATGAAAAATAATTAATTGATCCCGAAAAAAATCCGTGTTCACTATATCCTAACGGAAGAAAAGTACTGATTTGCGCATGGAACGAAAGGCGAAATTAATTATTTTATTTATTTTTGTGTTAATGAGCATGATATATAGCATGATCAAACACCAATTCATGTTCAATGATGAATATCTGTTATGCTCTGTTGAGGTGGAGCATGCTCTTATAGCAGTCTTGGCATCTCTAGGTATTTGTAATTTTTTTGCGAGTTTTATGCTCTAATATACTATATAAGGTCGATTTAATACTAGGATTCTATAAAAGGAAATGTTCATCATGGATGAGATCTGATCCTGTCACATATTGCAGTGTTCAGAGAGAGTATTTACCATTACTTTTAATAGCTTGGAGGCGTTACTAGGTAGGTAAAGCTATACACGTAAGCATGCACAACATTGTAAGAGAGAGCATTAAGTAATCGCAAAGTATTGTTAAATCCTAATCTGAATTGTGGATATTGAATAATATATTTTAATATGTTGACTGTATAAATAACGAAGTAAAAAGTACGCGGAGAAAATAAAATCCAGACACACTATCAACCTGGACTTCCACTAAAAAGACTTGTAAGGGCGGGTGTTTTGAGTAATACAATAGCATCTTCGAGGCAAGATCAACAATCAGTTGTCAACACTTACACTACCTGTTGCTTGTCGGGAAGGTATACATACCACGCAAAGTAAAATGCTAAGATAATTTCCTGGTACCGGATCTCGAATCGGTTCTGTACAATCATATATTATCATCTATCGAATTATCACACAGTTTTTAATCAGGTTATTCTCTGGTATTTTCGTTTAAAACAAAAGTGTTCTCATTGACGCGTATACGGTGCCGTCACCAGCTAAGTTGAGTTGTAGTTGGGGCTGTGTAATACATCATGTGGCTTTTCTCGGTATTATCTAATGTTACCTGAAGTTTTACCTGGTAAAAACACTCTAAGTGGTGCTTATGTTGGGGCAAGAATCAGATGCATATATCTGGACTGATTAAAAACAGAATGTGCCTTCTCACAATTCATGCATGGTGATGCATATGGTTGAGAACATCGTCATATCAACACGTATAGATGATTACATGGAATAAGAATATTCTATTCCTCCATGTGCTATGACTACCTGCATGTGCTACATGCAGCAATGATTGTACTAATGCAATAGTAGTGACGTTGATTGATATTTTATGAAACGTTTTAGCTATAAATATGTTTGATTTAATCTTATATAGAAGACAAGCAGTATATTTGTGTTGTTTATTTACCAACCAGGTTTCTGTGTTATTTATTTAAAATGTAACTTTTTTCTCATTAAACAAGTTCTATCAATGGTAAACTTGTGAAAATATTCTTAGATTGTAAAAACCAGTCAATACACAGTTCCAATTCATTTCTAACCTGAAATATCACTGAAATTTCACGAAACAGAATTTTGCATGAATTTGACACTGATTTCAGGGTCAAGAATCTTCACCTGAAATTGAACAGATTTCCTTGAAATTTGACCTGAATTCAGGTCAAGAAATCTTAACCTGAAATTTGACGCAGAAATTGACGCAGATTTAAGGTCAGAGAAATCTTGACCTGAAGTTTATCTGAAATTAACCCATGAATTTCTGGTCAATTTCAGGTGAAATTTCAGGTCAAGATTCTTTGACCGTGAAAATCTTGACTCTGAAATTTCAGGTTAGGAATATTGGGCTGTGTGATATAGGGCATTAAACACAACAGATGGTATCTAAGAATTGAATGAAAGAATGTTCAGGAATTAACTGAATTATTATAGATATGTAGATACATTAATTAGTGGTGTATTTTCTTGTCCATGAGCTGTCAGATTTATGCAGAGGTGTACATACGGCGTGTATCCTCTCGAGAAGTTTGATGTTTAAATACGTTTTCACAGCTCAGGTTCTGTAACACAATACAAATTTGTGGAAAGTGGTTTCACAGCGCCGAGCCAAACATCTGGATCGAACGCTTTTTTTGTAGCGATTTGTCGTTTCTATCCACGACTCTAAAACAATAGTTTAGATATATAAAATAATTGGGAGGAACTAGTGTTAAACTTAGCCTTCAAAATTTTAATATCAACCAAAACCGGAGAGTAATTATGCTTTCACGGGAAAAGGAGCTTTGTAAGGTAGAATAAACAGTCTTACGTCTGATTCCGTGTTAGTTTTCTTCCCGACATATGATATTTGAAAGGTTAGATGGGGACAGTTTGGCTTTTCATCCCTAAATACTTATAGTCGCTATTTTAGGATCTGCTTTTCCTCCTCATCCTATTCTACTGCTATATACCTATCATGGGGGTTTTACTTTCGCTATTATTTACAATCAAAACACATCGTTAAATTAATTGCCTTGTAAATCTAACTTAAAAAAAATATGGTTTTAACATATTAAATAGTCGATCGAAAATAAACCACCGCGAATAAGGTTCAATAGGCTAAATAATGAAATGTTAAGAAAAAATAGATCTTTGAAATGTGCAGCTCCTGGTAGCTCGCGTATATTGGTTTTCCAACATGGCCGCAAAAACAAACCTTTTTGAGTCATATCTTTACGTATTAAAGCATTCATATTCAACATTTAACATAAAATACACAATCATTCTAATTGAAATGTTTGTTTTAAAATGTAGAGTGGTTTGTTTATAACAAAAGATACCGCGTAGGGCAGTTATTTATGAGGAAGAATTTCCTCGGTTTTTTATTGAAAATAAAAAGAAAAAATGCGGTTTTGAGATGTTTCTGAATCTGCACTTGGAATTATCTATTTCAATCAACCATTTCTCCTATTCCAATTTAGATTGCGGTTCAAACCTTTAGCGGAATAGCATATGTCACGTGAAAATCGCGAAAACAACAATGTCCATGAAATCGCCGAAATTATCATCCTCACGAAAATCATTGTCTGTACGGTTTTTCATTAACAAAATGAATTAAAAAAGCGTGATTCAAGGCTGTACATAGGTATGCAAAAGTTATAAGTGTGCTAAGCCGATCTTTCTGTTATAGAATAAGAACATGCTAAATGACTGAATCAGTGACACATAGCGATAATGTTAGAAATTTAGTTTCCTCTCACTAACGCTGCTATGACCTTCATTCCACATGCTTGCAAATACTCTAATCGTTGAGCATGCATGGAGCATTTCTGTTTCCTAAATATGTCTTCCTTTCGTCCTAATATATTTTTTCCCCATTCAAAGCCTTTCAACAACTCCTGGGTGTGCTATTTGTCAGGAATAATGTTCAAAACACAAAAACCAAAATTACATACGTAAATGCGCCGTATGTACCGCTATTTATTAAGCCTGTCCTCTCAGAACCAGCGTAGCAAGTTGTTGAAACTTTACGATATGATTAGCTTCCGTTTAACGTATTCTTTCGGTTATCTATGGTGTGCTGTTACCTAACACTTTTCACGAATACAACCTATACCTTTCTTGTGAAGTGGTGAAATTGTAACATGTGGCAATGCTTCTGTTGTTTTCGAGCAGTCTGTTGATTAAAGCGAATAGTCGGGCAAGTGACTGTAAAATCGTAAAAATGGTATTAATATATATCCGGTTAATTTCTTATGAATTAGAAAAAAAAAATAACTTTCCGTCAAAATCGCTGTACATGCGAAGAAAATAATAGATATCTATGGGAATCCTAAAAGTCCGTCCGCCGACGCGGCTATGAGTGCAGTTCAACCTTAACGCATGCGCAAGCACCCACCTCTCTCCGTAGTAAACAAAACATGGTACCGTAGTTTTGAACCAAAATGTTTCCGCCAACAAACACAACTGGACTCACCTAAAATGCGAAGGAAGGCAATGGAGCAGCGACAATCCAACAAACTGACTCGGTAAACTTTACGATGTGCATGGAGAGTGTTTAATACAACTTGTTATACGTAAGAGAACAGTTCAAACGAGCAGCGGCCTCCGGACGCGCTACTGTACTGTACCGTACCTAGGCCTATAGCCTACTGTTGTGGCGGAAAAGTGATATCACCTTCTATCTGACTTTTCCGGGAATCCCAGTTAAAACGGCCCCACTGTAAAAACGGCCCAGTCAGAACGGCCCCACTGCAATAACGGCCCAGTTAGAACGGCCCCAGTTAAAACGGCCCCGTAACATAATAAATATATATTAAATATATGGTATTAGATTTATATATTAACATATCTATGTATATCATGTAATAATATAACATTATGTCTTGTTAATTAATATGTGTTATCATAAAATTATTTTCTTTAATGAATTTCACGGTAGACTATTACGTGTCAATGCATTTAGATGCATATCCATAATATACTACATATAAAATAAACAAAAAGTGGTAAATATAAAAAGTACATTTTATTTATTGAATTTATTATTATTAGAGGGTGTCTGCCAACACTGAACTTGCCTCCGCAGTTTCACGTGTTGCCCAGCTCTTGACCGTGGAGGCCCCCTCTGCAAGAGCACACACATTGTTTAAAGTCTATAAAAATCAAATATATCAGAATCACTAGTTATAAAATCACATACATATCCGATCGCGTAGAAGTCCGGGAAAACACTAAAGTCACATATATCCGATCGCGTTGAGGAAACACTAAAGTCACTTATATGCGATCGCGTTAAAGGAAAACACTAAAGTCACATTATATCCGATCGCGTTGAAGGAAAACATAAGTCACATAATATCCGATCGCGTATACGTAGATGTCCAAAGCGAATCACTGTTCCGTCGCGGGTCACGGTGCATAGATGTGTCCGACTCTCCTGAGGAAGGCTGAAGTGGAAATCCTATCAGCATCATAGTCGTCCCACAGCTCGGTGATCTTTCCCTGGATCCTTCGATATGTGGTCCTCTGGTGGCGCTGGAGGGCGTTCTGGGAGACCAGGCGCATCTGGATCGTCACCAGGGAGGCTTCTTGCAATAGCAGAGGGACCATCATGTAGAACGGCAAGTTGGCGCGTCCAGCCTTACCGTTCAGCCTGTGATGCCATCCTGCAACAAAAAAGGTAATGTGAATAATCTAATAATATAATACTAGGAATAGAACTATACTTTTTATTTTTATCTATTACAATCTATATAGATATTTCGACGATTATAATAATAATTCATATTTGTATTTAATTCAAAACTAAACCAATTGTCAATTTAATATAATTACCTTCAACATCGTTGTTGGTCCTTACAGACTGTTGATGGATGGACCAGTTCACAGGGGGCCACACTCTGCTCTGCATCCACTGATGATCAATATAGGCTGTCAGGTCTCTCAGCTCAGGTGTGTTGGCGCGGGCAGACATCATACGGAACGCTGGCTCAATCTGTTCGGCAGGAAGAAACGGCAGCGCTAGCAACTGCTTGACAAACTGGTGTACGCCTGCAAATAAAAAAAAATGAATTAATATATTTTTTCGATGTTATCTATGATATAGTTTTTATGATTTATGATATTCATTTCTTAATTTTACTTACATGATGTAATATGGAGATATCATCTAATTACTGTAATTACTTGGAGCATTTCATTACGTGACTTAATGCATGATATATAACTTACCTTCTCGCCTGTCATATGTCGGCCTCAGACCAAGGTTGCCAACTCCATAGACAGCCTGTGCCCAATGGAACGAGCATCCCTTTAGCTCTGTGTCGGGAAGACTGTCGTACGGCTGTCCAGCAAGCTGTAAAAATAAATTTGATAGTTAAACAAGGTGTAAAAATAAATATAATAATTAAACTTGTCATATAACGTTATAATATGTATATATATGTTATTGTTTATTTTTTGTTCCTATACCTATACTGGGTTTTTTCACAGAGAACAAAAAATGGGCATTAAACTTATTGATGGTTTTATACTCACCAGCCTCGAAGTCAAGGACAAATCCCTGGACCTGGCACTCTCCAACCGCGATCCTTCAGCTTCTGGAACACACCTTACAAATTAAATAATTATATTAAATATCAAACTTGTGTTTAACTTTATTTGAGCGTTGTTATTTGTTCTTTTAAAAAGTAAACGTTACATACTGTGTTTCTCACTTTTAATCATTTATCAGAGAAGAAATTATTTACAAATTAACATTATGATTGATCTGATCAAGTACTTACTTGCCTCATAATCCTGGGTTCTCCGACTGGACATAAGCATGAACGCAACGGCACCTGCTTGTCGCTTTCGATTTTTACGCGCGAGAAATTGACAAACATTAGGATTCACAAGTTGCATGGTATCCTGATTAAGAATAATGGTGATAAAGTTAAGAAA
>SAYR01056045.1:848238-863598 GCA_004382745.1 Argopecten irradians irradians | reverse complement strand
TCTTCTCTAAACCAAGCCATGGGATACACCATAACATAGGTAGCATCCTATTATAGGTGGGCATTCAAAAATTGCTAAAAAAAAAGGGCTGACCCCCCCGGGGCCTGAGGCGGAGTGTCAAAAGGGTCCAATTTGGATTTCCATATAAACCGTCTTCTCTCTGAACCAAGCACTGAGAAACAGCACTCATAATGCAATGGTAGCAATCCTTATTAGGGGGGGATTCAATAATGTACAATGAATTGATGGGCTGACCCACCCGCGCCGGCCTCTGAAGGGTGGGGCGCAAAAGGCGGTCGATTTTGGCTATTTTCCATTTATAAATGACTTCTTGTCTGCCAACTAAGCATGGATAGCCACCCATAATGCCAATGTAGCATCCTTATAGGGTGGTGGCTAATCCATTGTACACATAATACACGCACTCAACTGCATCGAATAACATTAAAAATATGCGTGAACAGACAGGAACTGTGAATGCAAGATGATAGGACTTGACCCCCCCGGGGGGCCTGAGGGGCGTGGTCAAAAGTGGTCAATGTCCAATAAATGCAGCTTCTTCTCTACAAGCTTAACTTTGGATTAGCGCTCATAATGCAATGGGTTACATCCTAAAGGTTTGGATGCAAAATTATTGCAAATGAAGGCTTGACCCCCCGGGGGCCTGAAGGGTGGGGTCAAGAGGTCAATTTTAGCTAGTGTCGCGAGTAATAGTAAACGACTTCTTCTCTTGACACCTAAAGCATGGAAGAGAACTCATAATGCAATGGTAGCATCCTTACAGGGTTGGATATGAAAATTGTACAAATCGATAGGTGATACCCGGCCTTAGACGGCAATGATGCCGGGGTCAAAAGGTCAATTAGGCACTATTTTATAAAATTACTTTGTCCTCTGAACTTATGTATTGGATACGGATATTTGTGATGTATCAGATGCATCATTTTTTATGGTTGTGATCACAAAATTAACTTGGGAGTTCAAATTTTGCTAAATTTTGCTATGATTGTCAGTAAACTCTTCTGTGATAATTACTAAAAAAAAAAAACCAGGTGAGCGATACAGGCCCTCTGGGGCCCTCTTGTTGTATGTTCCTATTTAATGCTCCGATGAGCCACTGATGGATAAAAAAAGAGAAGTATTGAATTTGGAACCTCTACCCTTTTGTCAACGAGTTCCCAGTACACCATGCATATATTTAATTATTTAACTTTTTATATTTTACAAAGTGTTGCCAATTTGAAGGCTTCTGGCTAGAAACAGGCTATGAACACTTCCAAGCTCCCAGACTGACCACCACCCTTGGGCAGAACGATTATTTGAAAAGATTTTGATTCAGGAGCAGTCTACTAGGGTGGATCAATGGGGAGAGCGTACAATTAAAGAGAAGAATGTGGACTCAAATGGTGCACAAGAGGATTACCAGTAAGAGAGAGGGAATAGTAACTTGCGTTCTATTGTTCAGAAACTGTAGGAATGTTTATGTATATATGTTTACTTTTAGAACTAAGCGCGAAAATACAAATTTAATAGTTATGAATTGCTCACATTATTCACAATTCACCCAAGAATTAATTTGGTTTAATTTATCAGAATAATGTCATAAGAGGACATACGATTTCTATAAATAACACATGTTGGATTGTTAATTAAAGATATTTGTACAAAACAGAAAAACCGTTTAAACTATTTCTGAAGAAAATTTGAATTTATACAATGGATGAAAGCCTGGGTGGATAATGTTATCAGTTGTACTTTAAACATGGATAACAGAAGCAAAAGTTACAGGGCGTATAAAGAAATTTTGCAGAGTCTTAAAGAAAAATGTTGTTGTCCAGTGACAAAAAATTTCTTATCAATTTGAAGAGCAAGGTGATTTTCTCTTTGGCAACATGTCTCTGTTGTATAGACTGCAAGTGTTTAATGTCATTCTGTTTATCAAAAGCTGACCATAGATTTTTCCAAGATTCAACATTTTTACGTTCCCTATCTTATTCAAATTGTCTATGTCGCATGATCGTTCATCCTTTCTCCTTCTTTCCTTCCCCTCCATATTAAAAACAATTCTTGCTATAGCTAAATTCTCAGAAAGAATACATAAGAGATCTATCTTCAAATTTCATATATAGTTTCGTGCCTTGGCTTCCTAGTTGTGCAATTGTATTTAGACTGAATTGGAATACACAAGATGTACTCCGACTGGCAGTCCATCCCTGGATTTTTATGACAATTTTATCCGCGCTATTTCTCAAGAAAGGTTATTGAAGGTATCCCTTTCTCTAATTGGGTTTTATTTGGTTCCCCTTGGTGCCTTTTTGTATTTTGAATTTTACCAATGCAGATGGCAGACTGGGCATGCCATCTTGGATTTTCCATAGCATCATTTCTACAGGAATAATGCTGAAGGGAATTTTTCTCATATTTTTTTTTTTGCATGTGTAAATTATCTTCTTGTGTCTAGTGTACACATTGCATAATTGGGTCTGATCAAAACAATGGCCACCAGCAGCCTTCTTGGAATTCAACAATTATGAAGTTTTGATTTTGTATTTTCTCAGGAATACTGAAAGCGAAACTCTTCAAATTTGATATGTAGGGTTATTTTTTATTTTTAAAAAATCTATTTTATTAAATCAAAGAAGATTTCAATGTTGGATTGGGTAGCAGACAAAGCCGATTATATGCCCTCTGCCAACATGATTACATGGCATGTACTGTTATAAGAAGCATACTTTTTAAGAGCATATCTTTACTAATAAAAGCCATACGTATGACTACATTGGATATTTCCGCTTAATGCGCTGATTGGTATGCATGTAAACTTTTCACAGGTTATGTTTCCCCGATAGGATACACTTTTAGCCTGAACAAAACATTGTAAAAAATATTACGTGACGAGGAAAATTTTTGCAATCAAGCGGCCTTCACTTGTTATAGCCAAAATTTCCCCTCTTCACACAAAAATGCCACGTTTTACAGTATTTGCACTGGAACTGGATCTGTAAAATAAACATTAAAGTTGAATTTTTAATAATTGAACCTTAACATAAGTTATTACGTATATAATCAGAAGAAATTACCTATACTAAGAAAACATTAACATGCATATTTCCTTTTGTATCTTAACTTCAGTTATATACAGTAATTTAATTGATCTGTATTAAAAAAAAAGCAGAAAAAAATATAATGTTGAAAGTTTGGTTTTTAAGGCAAATTTGTGTGTTATAGGTATACTGGAATCGGGTTTGTCCGGTCTGTTCCGTCCATCCACTCGTCTGTCCATCTTGTAGGATGCAACTTTGTCCTGCAAAACTCCTCCTAACTACTTGACAGATTTTTGATGAAAATTTGGTGCACAGAACCCTGACATACAAGGGGAATTAATAAATAGTAATAGGTTCTGATATGTCCCCTATTAATGGGGTTATTAGTTGTCCACTCTAGATCCTGGGCGACAGTATCTAGTTTCACCAATTGTAGCATAGGCTCTAAATTACATATATAATACTTTACAATTTTTCATTGACACAAACTTCAACTTTCTAGTGATACTCAAAATGATTAAATTTAGATTAAAACTGGAGTCAGCATGTGCTGGTATTTAAATTCAGATTATCTAGCTGCTGAAAATTTAAACTTTTTCAACAGATATTTTTGCATCAGCCCATGGACATAGATCATAGTTTTTTTTGCCACATTTATTTTAAAAGTTATTTACGTATATTTACTTGTTATGTTCAGGATGATATTTGTACTGAGTCAGGATGAAGGAGCAGGGTGCTTTAATAGGTATTTAATCATTATGAGTGATTACATAACTTTAATATGTGCCGTTATTATTACATTATGCTATTATTTAATTAAACTAATAATTAAAACTTTCTTACATAGTCAATATGTTTGTTGTTATTTTAAGCTAACATGTCAAAGAGGTTGGGTATACAGTTAAACCATGGTTTATAACGAACCTTTGGGGACCACCTTATTAGTTTGTTATACACATATTACAGACATTCTTATTAGGGAACCATTGACAGGAATCGAAAATTACTAAAATGTAGAAACATTGCATTCGCTGTAAGAATGTTCATATATAAATGTGTTTTACTGTACCATTAACCTATTACAACCAAACTTCCAGGGGTTGTCTTGGAAACTAAGAAGATCAAATATACAAGTCCTGTTGTGGTGACATACAGAATTCAAATTACAGTTGCTTACAATGTCCGGCTGACAAAATAATTATGGGTATACACCTCAAATTACAAACATTATCATGTGGTGACAAGTCGAATGTGATGGTAAACACACCTTAGAACATTAAATTACAGACATTATCATGTTGGTTGACAAGCGATGTGTGTCGAGTATGTACAAGCCTTAGCACACATTAAATACAGACATTTCATCATGACAAGCCGATTGGTGTATATTACACGCCGTTAGACACATTAAAATTACAGACATATCATGTGGTGACAGCGATGTGATGTAAAACACGCTTAGACAAAACATAAAATCAAAGACATTTATCATTGTCGGTGACAAGTCGATGTTGATCGGTAAACACGCCTTAGACACATTAAATACAAGCATTATCTGTGGTGACAAGCTCGATGTGGTGTTATACACGCCTTAGACACATTAAAAAAAAAAAAAAAAAATACAGCACATTATTATGTCATGACAAGTCGATGTGGTGGTATACACGCCATAGAACACATTAAATACAGACATTATATGTGGTGACAAGTCGATGATGATGCGTAAACACCGCCATTGGACACATTAAAATACAGACATTATTTCATGTCATGACAAGTCGAATGTGGTGGTATACACGCTTTATAGACATCAAATACAGACATTAGTCATGTGGTGACAAAGTCGATTGTGGATGGTAAACACGCCTCAGACACATTAAATAACAGACGATCATCATAGCTGTGCCGTGACAGTCGATGTCGGCTGTATACACACCTTATAGACATCCAAATACAACAGTATTCATGTTCGGTGACAAGCGATGTGATGCGTAAACACGCCTATAGACACATTAAATACAGGACATCAATCTGGTTATGTCCTTCGTGACAAGTCGATGTGTTGGTATACACACCTTATAGACATCAAATACAGACATCATCATGTCCGTGACAAGTTCGATTGTGGTGGTATACCACCTAATAGACATCCAAAATACAGACATCATCATGATCTTGGACAAGTCGATAGTTGCGTGGTATAAACACACCTTATAGACATAAATACAGACATTATCATGTGGTGACACGATGTGATGGTTAAACACGCCTTAGACACATTAAATACAGACAATTATCATGTCGTGACAAGTCGAATGTGTGGATACTACGCCTTATTAAGACATTCAAATACAGACGTTATAATTGGTGACAATCGATGTGGTGGTATACCACACCTTTATACACATCAAATACAGACGGTATAATGTGTGACAAGTCGGTGTGGTGTATACACATCAAATACAGACGTATATAATGTGGTGACAAGTCCGATTGTTGGTATTACACATTCAAATACAGGACGTTATAATGTGATAGACAAGTTCGATGTCGGTGGGTATAACACATCAAATACCAGGACGTTATGCGTGTTGGTATACACACCTTAATACACATCAAATACAGACGTTATTAATGTGGTGGTATACACATCAAATACAGACGTTATAATGTCGTGTGACAAGTCGAGTTGGTGGTTACACATCAAATGTGGTGAGTATACACCATCAAATACAGACGTTATCATGTGGGTAAAAAATTCGAGTGTGGTATACACGCCTTATAGACATTTCAATACAGACGTTATCATGTGGTGGACAAGTCGACCAGTGGTGGTATTACGCACAAAATACAGACGTTATCCATGTGGTGACAAGTCGATGTGGTAGTGATACACACCTTAATAGACATCAAATACAGACGTTACCATGTCGGTGAAAAGTTGAGTGGTGGTATTACAACGCCTTATAGACATCAATACAGACGTTAATCATGTGGTGGTATACGCACAAAATACTTGACGTTATCACATGTAGTGGACAAGTCGATGTGGTTGGTATACGCACAAAATAAGACGTTGTATTTAGGTGACATCGTTAGTGTGGTGGTATACACAACCTGTTAACACCAAATACAGACATTATGATGTGGTGGCAAGTCGGATGTGGTCGCGTATACCACGCCTTCATAGACATTCAAAATACAGACGTTTATCATGTGGTGGGTACGCACAAAATACTGTATCATTGTGGTGAAAAGTGGATGTTGGCTTATACCACGCCTTATAGACATCAAATACAGACGTTATCATGTGGGTGACAAGTCGATGTGTGGTATACGCACAAAATTACAGACGTTATCATGTGGTGACAAGTCGATGTTGGTAGTTATACACACCTTTATAGACATCAAATACAGAACGTACCATAAGTGACAAGTCGATTGATGGTGGTATACAACGCCTTATAGACATCCAAATACAGACTTATCATGTGGTGGTATTACGCACAAAAATACTGACGTTATCATATGGTGAAAAGTGGATGTGTGGTATACACGCACCTTATAGACATCAAATAACAGGACGTCATCATGGTGGTGACAAGTCGATTGTGGTGGTAAGTACGACACAAAAATACAGACGTTATCATGTGGTGACAAGTCGATGTGCGTAGCTATACAACACCTTATATGACAATTCAAATACAGACGTTACCATGTAGTGACAAGTCGATGTGGTGGTATACACGCCTATATAACATCAAATACATGACGTTATCATCATGTGGTTGGTATACGCACCAAAATACTGACGTTATCATGTGGTAAATAGTGGATGTGGTGGTATACACGCCTTATAGACATCAAATACAGACGTTTATCATGTTGACAAGTCGATGTGGTGGTATTACGCACAAAATACAGACGTTATCATTGTGGTGACAAGTCGATGTGGTTAGTATACACACCTTATAGACATCAAATACAGACGTTAACCATGTAGTGACAAGTCGATGTGGTGGTTTACACACCTTATAGACATCAAGATTACAGAACTTATCTGACGTCAGCGGTGACAAGTCGATGTTGGTGGTATAACGCACAAAATACAGACGTTATCATGTGGTGACAAGTCGGATGTGGTAGCTATACCACACCTTATAGACATCAAAATACAGACGTTACCATTGTAGTGATGACAAGTCGATGCTGGTTGGTATACACGCCTTATAGACATCAAAATACAGACGTTATCATGTGGTGGTATACGCACAAAATACTTGACGTTATCATGTGCGTGAAAAGTGGATGTTGGTGGTATACACGCCTTATAGACATCAAATTACAGACGTGTTATCATGGGGTGACAAGTCATGTGGTGGTGATACGCACAAAATTACAGACGCTTATCATGTGGTGACAAGTCGATGTGGTAGGTACACACTTATAGACATCAAATACAGACTGTTACCACTGTAGTGACAAGTTCGATGTGGTGGTTACACAACCTTATAGACATCAAAATACAGACGTTATCATGTCGTGACAAGTTCGATGTGGTGCGTAACGCACAAAATACAGGACGTTTTGTCATGTGGTGACAAGTCGTTGTGGTGGTATACACCACCTTTATAAGACATCGAAATACAGAACATTATATATGGTAACAAACTGACATGTCCTAAAATGACATGGCTGTTAATAAGGACGTTAAACTAATCAAACCAAAAACAAAGTATTGGTGACGTGTATACCATTACATCGAGTAATATAATTATTAGTAACCACGATGTGGCCCCGTATTCCCAAGTCTTTACAGGAAAATCAATCTAACTTTGGCAAAGGAGACTTTTGGCTCGATACTGACGTTGCTGCCCCATCTGTTCTTCAAGTATAACATTTTTATTAGAATGTGGCAGGTTACGTTAGTGAAAGTTAAATACATTAATATTTTAGTTATCGTAATATAAACATATTCAATACATCCTCTAAAGTCGTACGCCGATCACCAACATGTCAATCATGAGTAATAATTAAAATTCCATTCAGATTCATTGCTTGAGTTTATTGAATTATTTATAAACATTAGCGTCTTACTACTGATATTATATGGTCGGGAATGCAACTATATTGAAATGCTAGCTAATCAATTATTATTATATATGCTCGATTTTTCCACTAAATTTGTCAATTGGCTAATGGGTGGGTCATCTGCAGGTAAAAACGTTGAGTTAATATATAGATAATATGCACCTAATAAACATATTCTACAATTGTATATCTAATGTAAATTATGGACCTTTGCATTCGCGTTAATATGGTTGTTATTAAATAAGTCCATACTTGTAATGATATATTGCATTCATTTTTTTCACTATTATCAACATTTTAAAATTATTTATCGTTTTTCATTAATACATACATATCATGCATATCCAGATTCCAGTTGAATTCATCAGGGAATGGTGGCGTTTCCATTTAGAATAATTAAATCGTTTTCCACCTGGAATCCGATTTCAATACTAAGTATATTTTTCAAATAAACGTAATTCGATATCCGAATACCTGAATATCGCTACAGCAGATCGGATTCATACTAGGAGGGGTTGCCCTATTCGGCACGAAGAAAAAAAAAACATAATTATGTCATTGTTATCCACATGCTTTTTAACCCTGGCTACGCGCCCTGGAAGTTGAAATCGTGATATATTCCATGAATCATATGGATAAATGAATTTGATGACACAGGACAACAGACAGGAGATTAAAATATATTCACTAATTTTACCTAAAATTGCTATAAATGCCAAAAGAGAATAAGATGACAGGAATGACATCAAGCATGCCTTAAATTCGGAGGGGTTATGATCACGTATACTGTCTAGGATATTATAATGTTGCAACGTCTGTTATTTTGACGTGCACAAGATGCGCTGATCACATTGCATCAACACTTTATAACTAATGTCTGTTTTTTAACGTGCACAGGATGCGTGACCAATTGCATCAACACTTAATAGCCTTCAACTTGTACCTTGTATGGTGCTAGTTTTCTATAGCTAGTACTCAGACATATATGGTGCTTGTGTTCTAGTACCCAGATATGTATGGTGTTAGTGTAGTACCTATGGAAGAGAAAACAAATCACTTGTAAGTTTATTGTGATATTTCAAAAGCTTCCGACTGGGTCTGGCACAAAGGTGTACTTGTAAAATAACAATGGTATTTCAGGATATTTTTCTTGTTATGGTTGGAAAATTATCTATTTTCGATAACAAAAAGTAATAACATTAATCCATTTTCTGAAATAGTAAGATTAAGGCTAGAGTCCTTCAAGGCTCAACACTTGGTCCTCTTCTTTTTTATTATTTTTTTTTTTTCTCTTTTTCTGAACAATTATGCTGAGCTTCTAACATGTCTTTTTGCGGACGATAAAATCTAGATAAACATCCTCATCTTCATGCCAGAGAGAATTGAATATGTAACTTAATAGCGATTATGAAAAGATAAACAGGTGGGCAAAAGCATCGCTTGCATCTTTTAATCCCAATAAGACTGAAGTTCATCTTATTTCAAACTTGAATTGCATTGATGAAGATTTAGATTTGAATTTTTGATGACATTTGTTGACATTTGAGTTTACTGCCACATGTGGCGTATTAACTAATAAGTCTTAATTGAAGTAAATCTGAGAGAATTTTTTTTAACACACTATACAGTACAAGAAACTTGAAAACAGTTTAAACAACTATCATCATTTATTTGTATTTGTGAATAAATTCCATAATATTTTAACATTCTTGAAAGATTTCACATTGAGGATGAATTTAAGTTAATTGATAAGAAGCAATAGGTGCTTAACAAGAAAAAACCAGGTTTAAAGCTTTTAGATGGTCAACATATTCAGTAAACATCGTATGACAGCATCATAATGCCCATACCCTACACTCTAGAAATTAATAATAAAATTATGCCCTACAATGATTGCACAAATTCTCAATTAAAAAATAGGAACTCCTTCATATCAATTTCACAAAATGACATCTGATCACACATATTACTCTACTTTGTAAAACAAATACAGCAACTATTATACAATGTATATTAAGTTACAAATGACATCCCAGATGTCCACAGAATACATATAAACAATAAACTTTCAATAGAAATAACAACTGAATGTCTCCATAATATTTAAAATATTTTTCTTAGATTAATTGAAAATAAATACTGGCTACTACTGGCAGTTCTATCACATATATATTTTATGTCACAAATGACATCACAGATATTCATATACTACTTTCAATAAAGAAAGAAGTATTGTAGTCATTATTCATGAATGACATTTTGTGTTAAATATAACTTGAACTCTATAAATTCATGTTTTATGAAAAACCTGCAAACTGCTTCTGTCACATAAAATTCATAAAAGATGTGACATAATAAAAACAATACCGTAGCAGCTATTTCCATATGATTGACAAACATCTCAATTAAAAATATTATTTTCTTTAAATAAACACAACTGACTAGCTGCAAATGACACCAGATATTCATATATCTATTTTTTTTCAAGAGAAAATATCAACTGTTTGTTAAACCATTTAAATTGACAAACTCAACTCAATAAATACTGTTCATGATCAAGTCACATAAGAACACATCACAGATTGTTCCATATGAACACATCACAGTACAAGCTAAGTTCAAGCACTAATTCTCTCAATTCCTTTGGAAATCTGAAGATTGGTGACACACATTATGGTTCCTTGTTGCTGTGTTTGCCAGCTTCAGGACCTCCTGGACTCGTTCTCTGTCTGAAGTTTGTGCACCATAAAATGCCCTTTCGCATTTTGCATTTGCATTGGGAATGGTCAAATGGCTTCAGACAGAATGAACAGAACTGGAAATTGTTGACTTGTGTGTTCACTACTGCTGTTCAAAATCAGCTGTCACAGATTAATCAGTCAGTTCATCCTCTAGTTTGGTTGATTGATTGATTGATGGGGCTTAAACGCCTTAATGTCCTTGTTCCAGTTATAACCAAGCCCAGGACACTCTCTAGTTTGGGAAGGTCCTCCTGTGGAACAATCCCTGGGAACTTCCTGGCAATGGCCATCACATCTGTTGGTGTGCCATCAGACCGTGTAGCAGGGTTAAGGTATAACCCAACTGCATCCTCAAATGGAAACTTCTTGATCATCTTGTCTACAACCAGTGCAATAAAATTCCTGAAAGACCTTTAGAATAAAAATGAAAATATTTTAGTGTAAAGTTTTTCTATGGCAAGTTATCACAAATGAAATTGAAATTAGTTTAAGTAATTAGTAATGATAATAAATTCATAACAAACTTCTATTATTGTTATTATCATCCTGGAAATACATTTAATTCAAGATAATGCAAAATTTTAAAATATCATGATAAATCATGTTGAACTGTTTTACAAGTTATTTTTAAATACATATTTCATGATTTATACACTTATTTTTGTTAACCTTACCCCAAAATTCTATTGGTCAAGGATGGGGGAAATGCTGTCCTCTTTGTCGACTATGTATGCATAGCCAGAAATGGTCAATGTCCACAATGCTGTCTGGAATCTGGTTGTTGATGTTGTCAAACTCAACCTTGGTAAAATGATCAGCTTCCGGATGACTTTGGCCTTGACGAATCTGCCCAGGAACTCCCCCAGTAGATGTCTGATCTTCCTTTGCCATATAACCATTCCTAAATTCATCAGTCCTTTTCTGGACACAATGTTCTTGATAGTGGTTGATGCGTACTCAAAGTGGCCGGAAGTGGTACCTATGAGGACCACCACATCAGAGAAAACCATCGACGTTCTCCGTACCATATTTGCTAGAAATGGTATACCTACCGATATTGTGAGCGACAATGGACCACAATTTGTATCGGAAAGTTTCAAGAATTTTGTCAAGTCAAATGGCATCAAACATATAACTTCTGCCCCATATCATCCAAGCACCAACGGATTGGCAGAAAGGTTTGTTCAATCCTTTAAGGCAGCAATGAAGGCTAGTAGGAAGGATAGTGGTTCAATAACAAAGAAACTGGCCAATTTCCTGTTAGCATATCGGAACACGCCTCATGCAACAACGAATGAACCTCCTGCAAAGCTATTCGTAGGACGAAAACTACCATCAAGATTAGATTCCCTAATTCCAAACGTTAGGAGTCGTGTGGAAAGTCAACAGAGTCAAATGACTTTCAAACGAAATTCAACTCTGAGGACCTGAATTAAATGTATTTCCAGGATGATAATAACAATAATAGAAGTTTGTTATGAATTATTTATTATCATTACTAATTAGTTAAACTAATTTCAATTTCATTTGTGATAACTTGCCATAGAAAAACTTTACACTAAATATTTTCATTTTTATTCTAACAGGTCTTTCAGGAAATTTTATTGCACTGTTGTAGACAAGATGATCAAGAAGTTTCCATTTGAGGATGCAGTTGGGTTACCTTAACCCTGCTACACGGTCTGATGGCACACCAACAGATGTGATGGCCATTGCCAGGAAGTTCCCAGGGATTGTTCCACAGGAGGACCTTCCCAAACTAGAGAGTGTCCTGGGCTTGGTTATAACTGGAACAAGGACATTAAGGCGTTTAAGCCCCATCAATCAATCAATCAACCAAACTAGAGGATGAACTGACTGATTACTCTGTGACAGCTGATTTTGAACACAGGTGACAAGCAATTTCCAGTTCTGTTCATTCTGTCTGAAGCCATGTTGACCATTCCCAATGCAAATGCAAAATGCGAAAGGACATTTTATGGTGCACAAACTTCAGACAGAGAACCGAGTCCAGGAGGTCCTGAAGCTGGCAAACACAGCAACAAGGAACCATAATATGTGTCACCAATCTTCAGATTTCCAAATGGAATTGAGAGAATTAGTGCTTGAACTTAGCTTGTACTGTGATGTGTTCATATGGAACAATCTGTGATGTGTTCTTATGTGACTTGATCATGAACAGTATTTATTGAGTTGAGTTTGTCAATTTAATGGTTTAACAAACAGTTGATATTTTCTCTTTGGAAAAAAAAGATATATGAATATCTGGTGTCATTTGCAGCTAGTCAGTTGTGTTTATTTAAAGAAAATAATATTTTTAATTGAGATGTTTGTCAATCATATGGAAATAGTTGCTACGGTATTGTTTTTATTATGTCAAAATCTTTTATGAATTTTATGTGACAGAAGCAGTTTGTAGGTTTTTCATAAAACATGAATTTATAGAGTTCAAGTTATATTTAACACAAAATGTCATTCATGAATATGACTACAATACTTCTTTCTTTATTGAAAGTAGTATATGAATATCTGTGATGTCATTTGTGACATAAAATATATATGTGATAGAACTGCAGTAGTAGCCAGTATTTATTTTCAATTAATCTAAGAAAAATATTTTAAATATTATGGAGACATTCAGTTGTTATTTCTATTGAAAGTTTATTGTTATATGTATTCTGTGGACATCTGGGATGTCATTTGTAACTTATATACATTGTATAATAGTTGCTGTATTTGTTTTACAAAGTAGAGTAATATGTGTGATCAGATGTCATTTGTGAAATTGATATGAAGGAGTTGCTATTTTTTATTGAGAATTTGTGCAATCATTGTAGGGCATAATTTTATTATTAATTTCTAGAGTGTAGGTATGGGCATTATGATGCTGTCATACGATGTTTACTGAATATGTTGACATCTAAAGCTTTAACGTGGTGTTTTTCTTGTTAAGCACCTATTGCTTCTTATCAATTAACTTAAATTCATCCTCATGTGAAATCTTTCAAGATGTTAAATATTATGGAATTTATTCACAAATACAAATAAATGATATAGTTGTTTAAAACTGTTTTCAAGTTATCTGTACTGTATAGTGTGTTAAAAAAAATTCTCTAGATTTACTTCAATTAAGACTTATAGTTAATACGCCACAATGTGGCATGTAAACTCAAATGTCAAAAATGTCATCAAAAAATCAAATCTAAATCTTCATCAATGCAATTCAAGTTTGAAATAAGATGAACTTCAGTCTTATTGGGATTAAAAGATGCAAGCGATGCTTTTGCCCACCTGTTTATCTTTTCTAAATCGCTATTAAGTACATATTCAATTTCTCTGCATGAAGATGAGGATTTTATTAGATTTATCGTCCGCAAAAAGACATGTAGAAAGCTCAGCAATATTGTTCAGAAAGATAACAAAAAGAAGAGGACCAAGTGTTGAGCCTTGAAGGACTCTAGCCTTAATCTTACCTATTTCAGAAAATGGATTAATGTTATTACTTTTTGTTATCGAAAAATAAGATAATTTTCCAACCATAACAAGAAATATCCTGAAATACCATTGTTATTTTACAAGTACACCTTTGTGCCAGACCCAGTCGGAAGCTTTTGAAATATCACAATAAACTTACAAGTGATTTGTTTTCTCTTCCATAGGTACTACACTAACACCATACATATCTGGGTACTTGGTTGCTTCTAAAGGGAAACAAAACTTCATTAGGGCTGGCTGGAACATCTTTAATTATTTAACTGAGAAATATGTTAAATATATATTTTCAGCTCGCAGCAGGAAAAAGAGAAGTACATAGAATTTAAAAGTTTTGTTGATGTGGAGGCGCAACCAAGATACTGAAACACATTGCTCTAGACCCATTCGTTGAGTCTTGAGAAGTGTGTATAAGTGAAGTGCCTCAATAGATACTGGCCAGCCCTCCAGAGCTACTTCAATTGTGTGATGACGTGGAGAAGCCTGTCCGCATCAAGAGGATTGCTGGTCAACTATCATCTTCATAGATGAGAATGTACTACTTATTTCTGGCTTTCATCCTAGAGTCATTCAAAGAGTTTCAACATAACATTTCAGCTATTTACTATTTCTTTTGAGGGCACTATTGTTTTTATAGTGTTGTCAAGGTATGCATAGTACCCGAGCCGTTTTTTCCTGTGTAAATTCCTCAGCATTCAAGTTTTCAAACCATGACATCATAGTGTTTTGCAAAACGTCGTCTGCATATAGCTTGTTTGCCAGTGAACAGCGCAAATAGCGACGTGACATCATTATTTTTCAATGTCGACGTACATTCAAAAAAGCATGCCAAACCATAATCCCACGGGAAACCATTGTATCCCACGGGAAACCATTGTCCGGGACTATGGCTAAATAGTGCCTGGGGACTGAACCAATGAAAAACGTGAGAAAAGGTCACGTTATGTACTAAAACTCTAATATGACAAGAAGATATGGCAATTGTTTTGAAA
>SAYR01056045.1:816047-827943 GCA_004382745.1 Argopecten irradians irradians | reverse complement strand
TTTTTTTAGTAATTATCAACAAGACTGACAATATTAGAAAAATTAGCAAAATTGACTCCAAAGTTTAATTTTGAATCACAACCATAAAATGATGCTATTGATACCATACAAATATGCTATCCCAATAGAGTTCAGAGACAAAGTAATTTATATGAAAATAGTAGCCTAATTGACCTTTTGACCCCGCATCTATTGCCGTCTAAGGCCCCGGGGTCACCCTATCATTTGTACAATTTCATATTCCAACCCTAAAGGATGCTACCATTGCATTATGAATTCTTCCATTTTAGGTGCAGAGAAGAAGTCGTTATATTGGAAATAGCTAAATTGACCCCTCTTGACCCCACCCTTCAGGCCCCCGGGGGTCAGCCCCTTCATTTGCAAAATTTTGAATCCAAACCCTTTAAGGATGTAACCATTGCATTATGAGCGTAATCCCATGTTAAGTTGCAGAGAAGAAGTCATTTATATGGAAATTGACCCTTTTGACCCCGCCCCTCAGGCCCCCCGGGGGTCAGCCCTATCATTTGCAAATTTGGAATCCCCACCCTTATAAAGATGCTACCATTGCGATATGGGTGCTATCGATCCATGCTTAGTTCAGAGAAAGTCATTTATATTTAAAGCCAATATGGCCCCTTTATGACCCCGCCTTCATGACCATTTATCCGGTCGATTCACCGAACTCATACAGCGTTATATCCCCCGCCCGAGCGACGCGCGCCCGACCGAAATCCGGCTGGCGATCCAGCCCCCTTATCAGTTTGTACAAATTTTGTCATCCCAACCCTATTAAGTACTTGCTACCAATTGCCATTCATAATCTAATAAACGATCTGAGTGAGTACATAAATAAAATTACTTCAAAAGATGGATTATCATATATCATCTGCTATAGTATTCAGAAAGAAGAATAATCGGTTTATATGAAAATAGCGCAAATTAACCCATTTGACACCGCCCCTCAGGCCCCCGGCGGGGTCAGCCACCATCATTTTGTACAATTTTGAATTCCCCACCACTACCTTAAGGATGCTACCATTCATTATATGGGTCTACTCCCATGCTTTGGTTTCAAGAAAAGAATCGTTTATATGGAAATAGCCAAATTGATACCCCTTGACCACGCCCTCAGGCCCCCGGGGTCAGACCATCATTTGTACCAATATATTTAATCCCCATCTAATAAGGATGCTACTCCCATTGCATGTATGGTGACTACCACATGCTTGTT
This sequence comes from Argopecten irradians irradians, assembly GCA_004382745.1. NCBI lineage: Eukaryota > Metazoa > Mollusca > Bivalvia > Pectinida > Pectinidae > Argopecten > Argopecten irradians. The sequence continues at coordinate 826,709 of SAYR01056045.1, read as the reverse complement.
TCGAAGAGAAGAAGTCGTTATATTAATCTAATTACATATAGCCAAACATTATAACACATTTCAAATTATTGAACACCCATTATGACCCCGCCCACCACTCAGCCCCACGGGGGGTTCAAAGTCCACATATTTTGTTACATTTTGAATTCCCCAACACCTTATAAGGAATTTTTTTAAATTAATTAACTAATTAATTATAGCATCTAATGGTTTTCAGGTGCGTCTTTCTATTCCACATCGTTTTTGATTTATGAGAAGAAGAAGTCCGTCTAATAATGGGAAAATACCAAATTGGACCCAATATATTTGGCCTCCCATCAGGCCCTTGCAATTGGGTCAGCCCCATCTTATGATTAACTATTTTCATTAGCAGACCATAAAAGATGCTAACCCAGTTCAATAATTTATGTCTGAAATCGAAACCCGCGCTTATGGAGAGAAGAAGATCGAATCGAATTGAAATAGACGAACCAGAATTCATAAAGAATGCAATAAGATGAATCCTAATATACGCGGGGGATTTCAAAATAATGCGTCACAAAATGTGAGGCATGAAACGGTACCCCCCTACGGAACATAACGCGGGAGGGGCAGGACCTAACAGACACAGACAAGACTCCTGTAACGCCACGGGAAAATCCAATTATGACATAGCTTACACCCTTGGTAACCTTGCGATAGCCAGATGAGCTAAGAATTTGTCGCCAATTATTTTTATTTCACAACAGCTTATCAGTAGTATGATAATTAAAATTAATATGGAACAGGTCTAATAAAGGGAAAATTTTTAAAATGTATGTCCAAATAAAATGGTCTGAGCTAAAAAAAGGAGGTACATTACTTCTGAAAAGCGATACAAATGAATCAGCCTACTATACCCAACTTCAATTATGGCTAAGGTAACAATAGAAGGTATAGGGAGAGAAACTGTACAAATAAAATGTAACTGACGCGGGGAGGTAATACGCCTGAAAAAGGAATCAAATCCCTAACTTACCACTAGAATTTAGGATAAACGATTACGATGTAGAAGAAGCAGTGGTAAAGGAGCGAATATATGTAATCAAATAACCAATGTATCGAAAGAAGGAGGTTAAAGCCTAGACAATAGAATCAATTCACGTGACCATCTATACACCAGTTTAGACCGTATGAACAAATTAATAGCCAGCAGGACGTGAGGAAGCACACATCAGTCCCATTGCATCCAAAGTGACGTTCTGTACATACGACCATCGAAGATGGTGGTTCAAAATTAGAGCAAAGCAGAGATTCGTACCGCCGACATCACGAATAACTGCACTAAATAAATTAATCTTGAAGGACACACTACAAAAACACTAATTAATTTATTCAAATGCAGTCCACAATAATATTATAATGTTATAGGAGTTAGATAATTTTTACGATTCTCACTAAATTATATCGACTGTAACACTTATAAATATAACATTCACATTACAAACACCTTGATGCAAGAACCAAAACTGATGGTTTATATTTATCTAGAGCTTCATTTGTTTAATAAGATAATTTTACTCAAAATCAAGTTTGCGTCCCTACCCTAATTAAACATACTATGAGATAAAAGTAAAATTAGCATTAATATTTAGATATTATTCCTCACTCTCCTTCTCATATAGTTCGCATGGTGAAAAGTATTATCTAATGTGTTGCTGCTGATTTTATTCATGATAAAAAATGTTGTATTAACATATGAAATATCATGTTCACAAAAAACTCATGTAATAGTAATTTTGTTCACTAGTTCAGCATCTATTAATAAAGTTTTTTCTTACATGTTGTAATTTAGACTCATTGAGCTCACTACTATATCACCCCTTACCCAAATCAATGCCACTTGCCTACCACCGGAGCCGTCACAATCTGGCGAGTTTATAACCCTGGCCAGATCAAGGCGGGGGGGCCAAGCAAATGTTCCAATTAAAGGTAGATATCGGTTCATAATAGTATAAAATACTCACATCTCTTCTCAATCATTACTCAATGAATAAGCACAAATTATAATAAGTACAAAAGAAAGCAGACGATACAATATTCTTACTCGCCACATAATAACAAAAAATCTTTAAATTAGCAATTATACGGCCTATAACCCTTACTAAGTGGGTTTGAATAATGATGAAATAATGTTACAAAATTTGATAGGCTATCCCTCGCGACACATACAGACGTTAGTGCCCCATTAACTGACGAGGTGGCTTTCCCCCAAAAATTAACGTTCGGAAAATCGCCTTATGTATGTCGGCACGGTTTGCACCATCGTTGAGTACTCGACTCCACTGACCACTGTAAGAGATGGATCCAAATTTGTTCCACTTTAAGAAAATCAGTACAATTAGTTATTCTAGATGAATTAGCTAAGTCAATCAATTATTCTTCCTCTATAGATAATATATATGCAAATCTTTGACTAAGAAATCACAAGTTCCAGAAATCTATAAATCCATATTATAGACAATTCGAAAAAGTTATCAAGCAATAAACTTATGGCAATGAATATTTTTATATTATCAATACTTAATCAGATAGATTGGCAGATAGTTCTGTTTATCAAAAAAATATTTAAGTGCTATCATCATTTTATTATTTGATAATAAACCACCACTTGGCTTTATTGATAGTCTATATTAAATTCCTTCATATCTCTTTACATTAATTTCTCAGCATCCTCACTTTGTTGGTCAAATCATCTGGTTAGTGAACTTCCCAAATATTTTACATGAATATAAGGCCATAACAATTCTAACTTAATGAAGTCTTTTATTCGATAATTTTACTTTGGTAATTAAAAGAATGGACTCTAATTAGCATATATATTCACAATGTGAAATAACATGTTCTTTTATTGGATAATAATACACGTAGACTATTAGCTGAACCATCATAAATTTCCTCTACACTAAAGGGTAATCTTACCCATCCTCCTTTTGACCACTTTCAGTGTGCTCTCCATCTGCAGGACTGCCTAATTATATGTTATTAGTATTATTTTATAGCGCTATGTTTAAGTTACATCTAGAATGACTCATATAGGAACATTGACAAGCCAACACATTTTTGATATACATCTGATCATTACATGTTACTTACCTAAATCTGTGCAGTCCAGTACAAAAGCAAAGAGTAACTTTAAAGGTGGAAAGTCCGAGCAATTCAGGCTTGAGAAGGAGAAGGCCTAGTTTATGGATAGGATCTAGGTCCACCTAAACACCTCGTCCTGTTGCCTTCGAGTTGGACAAAAGACAACTCGTCTAAAAGAACTGCACAACTGCATACCCATATGAGTCTAACTTCCTCATGTACTCACTCGTCACTAGCGATCTGAGTTGATTCAAATATATGTCTTCTTCACCATACACTTCCAGATACTTACCTCTCTGCCCGCATTCTATAACCAAATCATTAAAAAAAACATAGAAGCACCAGGACGCACTGTAATCGCACTCACCTGAGTTTTATTTTAGTATAACAGAAAGAAGACGCAGACAGTAATATATCAACAACAAGAACTAGCACAATCAATCATAGATAAACAATTAGCAAAATTGCGACGCCCAAAGTTTAATTTTGAATCACAACCATAAAATGATGCTATTGATACCATACAAATATGCTATCCAATACATAGGTTCAGAGACAAAGTAATTTATATGAAAATAGTAGCCTAATTGACCTTTTGACCCCGCATCTATTGCCGTCTAAGGCCCCGGGTATCCCCTATCATTTGTACAATTTCATATTCCAACCCTGTAAGGATGCTACCATTGCATTATGAGTTCTCTTCCATGCTTAGGTGCAGAGAAGAAGTCGTTTATATGGAAATAGCTAAATTGACCCCTCTTGACCCCACCCTTCAGGCCCCCGGGGGGTCAGCCCCTTCATTTGCAAAATTTTGAATCCAAACCCTTTAAGGATGTAACCATTGCATTATGAGCGTAATCCCAAGTTAAGTTGTAGAGAAGAAGTCATTTATATGGAAATTGACCACTTTTGACCACGCCCCTCAGGCCCCCCGGGGGGGTCAGTCCTATCATTTGCACAATTTGGATTACCCACCCTATAAGGATGCTACCATTGCATTATGGGTGCTATCCCATGCTTAGTTGCAGACAAGAAGTCATTTATATGGAAATAGCCAAATCGACCCCTTTTGACCCCACCCTTCAGGCCCCCGGGGGGTCAGCCCCATCATTTGTACAATTTTGAATCCCCACCCTATAAGGATTCTACCATTGCATTATGAGTGCTGTCTCATGCTTGGTTTCAGAGAAGAAGACGTTTATATGGAAATAGCCAAATTGACCCCTTTTGACCCCGCCCCTCAGGCCCCCGGGGGGTCAGCCACATCATTTGTACAATTTTTAATCCCTACCCTATAACGATACTACCATTGCATTATGAGTGCTATCTCATGCTTAGTTTCAGAGAAGAAGTCGTTTATATGGAAATAGCCAAATTGACCCCATTTGACCCCGCCCCTCAGGCCCCCGGGGGGTCAGCCACATCATTTGTACAATTTTTAATCCCCACCCTATAACGATTCTACCATTGCATTATGAGTGCTGTCTCATGCTTGGTTTCAGAGAATAAGTCGTTTATATGGAAATAGCCAAATTGACCCCATTTGACCCCGCCCCTCAGGCCCCCGGGGGGTCAGCCCCATCATTTGTACAATTTTGAATCCCCACCCTATAAGGATGCTACCATTGCATTATGGGTGCTATCCCATGCTTGGTTTCAGAGAAGAAGTCGTTTATATGGAAATAGCCAAATTGACCCCTTTTGACCCCGCCCCTCAGGCCCCCGGGGGGTCAGCCACATCATTTGTACAATTTTTAATCCCCACCCTATAACGATACTACCATTGCATTATGAGTGCTATCTCATGCTTAGTTTCAGAGAAGAAGTCGTTTATATGGAAATAGCCAAATTGACCCCATTTGACCCCGCCCCTCAGGCCCCCGGGGGGTCAGCCCCATCATTTGTACAATTTTGAATCCCCACCCTATAAGGATGCTACCATTGCATTATGGGTGCTATCCCATGCTTGGTTTCAGAGAAGAAGTCGTTTATATGGAAATAGCCAAATTGACCCCTTTTGGCCCCGCCCCTCAGGCCCCTTGGGGTCAGCCCCATCGTTTGTACAATTTTGAATCCCCACCCTATAAGGATGCTACCATTGCATTATGAGTGCTATCCCATTCTTAGTTTCAGAGAAGAAGTCGTTTATATGGAAATAGCCAAATTAGCCCCTTTTGGCCCCACCCCTCAGGCCCCGCCCCTCAGGCTCCTGGGGGGTCAGCCCAATTTTTTGTACAATTTTCAGTCAGTAACCCATAAGGATGCTACCAGTCAAATTTTGTTGAATTCCGAACAGCGGTTATGGAGAAGAAGTCGATTGTTGGCGGACGGACGGACGACGGACGCCACGGTATGGCATAAGCTCACCTTCGTCCTTCGGACCAGGTGAGCTAATAAATTAATGCATCTGGTCTAGTGAGATATTGACCTGGTAGTGATCAACAGACATATCTCAAATTTACCATATTGTAAAGTAACTTCACCTCTACTGATGTCTTTGGCTGTAGTGCCATTTTCATTGAAGAGATCTGGTTAGCATGACGTCATGATCACGATCTGTAATGAGAGTAAAAATTGTCTAGCGATAAGTGAACACCACATTGCCACCTTATATTTAGGATATCTGTAATCCAATATCATATTCAAGTCAGCTGTTACACAAAAGACAGTTTTATTCTGAATAAAATATAATGAAATATCCTATTTCAGGAGTTTTTTTGTTATTTAATGAAAATATGAAATGATTGATATTATTATGTCATTTTATGAATTTTCAAGGAAGTTTGCTTCTAGAAGTATATAGGTTAGGTCTAATGATCAAGGCTCAGTTGTTCACAAGGTGATTATTAATAAGCTAATCATAGTTATGTATGTTTATAAAATAATCTGAGGGTTGATAAACACAATATATAACTTACATGTATATTGATTATTGCAATAGAAACAAATAAAGATGATAAGAATGACCTTTTTAAAAAAAAATGTTATTCATGGCAACAAGTAAGTCCCAAAATGGTGCACTAAAGAACTATTACTGTCGACGCGGGATTACTTCGAAAGGCACGGCTGCATTACTTCCTCGATATGTGGATGAACTAGTTACCTGTGCATCTATACACACGAGTGTGGTTAATTTATTCTGGGAATGCAGCGCTTGTTTTCATTGGTCGACGCATTTCTATAAACACGCCCATTTCCTCAAAAAATAAGCTTCAGAAAAGAAATCAGTATTTAAAAATCAGTTTCAGTTACCGATACATATCTGACATACGCGACGTAAAGCAGAAAATTTGTAGGAAAAGCACACATTTTGCCGATTTACCTGAAAGACGAATTCTCTATTATCGTGAGCATTTATTTGTAACAAAAGCCATGCGTGTAGTCAAAGCCCCAAAACAGCACCGCTGATCGAGGCTTAGAATCTACAACGACGTCCGTAATTATTTACCGGAAGTAAACCACAGAATATCTAGTTAAGTATTAGTTCTTTGTTATATTTCGTAACTAAACATATGTTTTTTAATTCTAAATAGAGTCGGTTGCTTTTACGAAACTACTGCTGAAAATGTTTACATTCTGTTCGTAAAATTAGGTCACAATCGAACTGTCAGATTGTCTACCCCCCGATCGCAGATTGTCTACGTCTACAGATACAGATTTAAACTGATGAAAAATATGTATCGTTTACGGTTACATTGTTAAAATATTACCAACAAGTGGATTGTTTTGGCTGGAGCTGAATATCCAGCGTTCTCGCTGACATGACACCCCGTAGGGCTAACTGGCTTGCCCAAACCAGCGTACGGCACATGTTTACAATATGTACATTGTTGGGGTGCTGTTTTTGTGCACAATATTTCAGCGCAAATAATTTTATTTATTACTTAAAATGTTCATTTGAATTCATTTTCTGTTGTAAAAGGCATTATAGTGATCATTTATTCAGTCTTTATTTCAAAAATCTTTGTGGCAATAATCAAAATACCGTCATTTATGAGGATCCCATTGTGCCGATTTGCCGACAAAAATCTTAATTTTACTTTGATCATTTGTTCGAACTGATTAACTAAAGATTTGTTTTCCTAAAAAAATGTGTGTTTGAACTATCCGTCGGTTCAAATTAATCGGGGCATTACAATACAGTATATATGTAAAGTTCTACACCGAAACTGAGAGGCCATGTACTACGCCGTCACATCTCGGTGATCACTGAATTGAAGAGTTTTACATGAACAGTGTACGAGCTGTCAGTGTTGTTTATGGGGCAGGGCTTATGAAGTCAGACTCGACCAATCGCCACGCGCATGTTATCCCATTCAATTTGTGCCTCTAGTGATGAAAGGAACTTCCTCCGTCTGTCTGGTTAGTACTTCACATGTGCCTTTCGAAGTAATCCCATGTCGACAGTAAATTAAATGATGAAAAATTAAGATCCACTTTACTTCAATCTTAACTCAACAGACTGACAATGATAATCTTAAAAAGGAAACACCAGTAGCCATGCCGGACTCCAACAAAATGAATGACTGTTCATTCACTTACTTGGTGCCTCTATAAACATATCTGCATCAGTTTACTTTGAATTCGTAAATTCTGTTTGTACAAATTAATTAATTTGGTTTACAGTAATCATACCTTAATCAAGAACTGACCAAGAGTTACCTACCAAACATCATTCATTGGTATGAAATCAGCCACGTTACTTTCTCCTTTCTCACCAGTCTCCTTGTCATCTTTGTCCTCCTCGTCATCCCCAGAATGTGTGATAAGTCCTCTAGTTGGAGCCGGTGGCTTCTTTCATTTTATCTGTCACCAGAGTAAACAACTAATACTCCCTGTTGCACAAAATTAATAATAATTGCAGAACCCAATATAGTTTTCTCATATCCCCTTTATATCAGGGTTTTATGTACCAAATTTAATCAAAATCTGCCAAGTAGTTTAGGAGGAGTTTGCAGAACAAAGCTCCAGTATACCCCATTAACTTCATTGCGGGTGGTATAATAAAAGGAGTCACAATACTACAATAGTTATTCTGACTTAATTTTGTTAATCGCCTACACTTTTGACTGTTACCTTACTGTCCCCTACACTTTGACTTTTACCTTAAAGTGCACTATACTTTGACCTTAAACTTACCATGCCCTACACTTTGACCTTTACCTTGCCGTTCCCTACACTTTGACCTTTACTTTGCAGTTCCCTACACTTTGACCTTTACTTTGCAGTTCCCTACACTTTGACCATTACGTTACTGACCCCTATACTTTGACCTTAACCTTACCGTGCCCTACACTTTGACCTTTACTTTACTGTCCCCTACACTTTGACCTTTACCTTACAGTGCCCTACACTTTGACCTATACTTTGCAGTTCCCTTCACTTTGACCATTGGGCCGCGGTGGCCGAGTGGTTAAGATGTACCGACATATTACCACATGCCCTCCACCTCTGGGTCGCGAGTTCGAATCCCATGTGGGGCAGTTGCCAGGTACTGACCGCTGGTTGGTGGTTTTTCTCCGGGTACTCCGGCTTTCCTCCACCAACAAACCTGGCACGTCCTTAAATGACCCTGGCTGTTAATAGGACGTTAAACTAATCTAAACTTTGACCATTACCTTACTGTCCCCTACACTATACTTCGACCTTAACCTTACTGTCCCCTACACTATACTTTGACCTTAACCTTACCGTGCCCTACACTTTGACCTTAACCTTACAGTGCCCTACACTTTTACCTTAACCTTACCATGACCTACACTTTGACCTTTAACTTACTGTCCCCTACACTTTGAACTTTACCTTACAGTCCCCTTCACTTTGACCTTAACTTACTGTCCCTTACACTTTGATCTTTACCTTACTGTCCCCTACACTTTGACCTTTACCTTACTGTCCCTTACACTTTGACATTTACCTCACAGAGCCCTAAACTTTGACTTATACCTTAAAGTGCCCTACACTTTGACCTTTACCTTGTAGTTCCCTACACTTTGACTATAACACCTACACTTTGACCTTTACCTTACAGTCTCCTTCACTTTGACCTTTACCTTACAGTCTCCTTCGCTTTGACCTTTACCTTAGAGTCCCCTACTCTTTGACCTTTATCTTACAGTCCCCTGCACTTTGTCCTTTACCTTACTGTCTCCTAGACAACTGATGAGAGCTGGACCGATGACATTGATGTGATGTTTACAGTGTGGTTCCATATTTTTGGCCGAAGTTTAACAAATGGCTATTGTCATGTTCACCTGCAAACAAAGAGATATACACTTCAATGTGATTTTTGCTGGGAATAAAATTGTATTTTCTTTCCACAAAACACATTTTCTAGCCATTTAGATGTTCAAAATTCACAAAATTTAATTTTATAAAGTGTATCTAACAGAAACACATTATCAGGCTTAATTTACTTACAACAACTAGAACTGTCGCCAGAGTGGACGACTAATACCCCCTGCTACACAAATTTAGTAATAACTCCATTATCAGGGGACATTGCAGAACCCTATATAGTTTGCTCAACTCCCCTTTATGTCAGGATTCTGGGTATCAAAGGACTATGTATGGTTTGGGCCCTTTTTGGCCCCCAAATCCATCAAATTTTCAAACCTGTTCATTTGTTGTATTCTAAATATTTAGTATATCCCTAATTCATCTATGATGACTGTTTTCTAATTTTGCAGATGAAGTTACCATGGTAACCATTAATTATGCAAATGTGGAAATTTTGACAATTTTTGCGATTTTTTATATGTTGTTGTTTTAGAAACCATAGAGCGCATCCTTGAACAAACTTTATACTTCTCCTAAAGTATAGGAAGTGCAGACATATTCTCAGTCAATATTAAGTTTGTTCGAGGATGCTCAATAGTTTCATAGACAAAAACTGTCTATACAATTAAGTTAGGGATATACTAAATATGAAAACTACAACAATTTAGATACCAAATAACAGAAGATACTGGTGTCCTTCTTCATCCACACCCCGCATGAAGATCGTTCTGCTGCCTTAGCATAGCACTGCACTGCTGTCCTTCTGGTCCTGCCCAACAACCCTAAAGCAGATAGCAACGATTTAATAATGATTTGCATAATCATTACTTGCTCCATTAGCAGTAATGGGCACCAATCGTAGCTCTAAAGACGACACTATTATCTGTCTAAAAGTCTTTTGAGCTACAATATTGCAGCTACATCCGGCTAGGTCCTGGATGGTACATTTTCACCTTTCCTCAACCTTTTAAGTAACATTTCATGATTATAATCAGATTCGCAATGTAGCCTACAGTAGGTCTACTCTGATGTGAAAAAAATCATAGTTAAGATTAGTAACGTTATTAAAGGGAAAACAAGTATACTTGTATTTCAAGAACTGTTTGAGACATTCCCCATTCAAGGGCAGCCATATTTGTTTTACATTCCGACGCGCTCACTGACCCCTATATAAAGCGTGTGAATTGACACACGTGCGCTCATGATCAGTCTATACATGTACATATACACCTAGCAGTTGTCCACTGTGTATCGCCTACTAATATGTAAACAAAGTCA
>SAYR01056045.1:777864-816022 GCA_004382745.1 Argopecten irradians irradians | reverse complement strand
GAGTGGACGACTAATACACCCTGCTGAACAAATTAAGTAATAATCCATTAACAGGGGACATTGCAGAACCCTATTATAGTTTGCTCAACTCCCCTTTATGTCAGGATTCTGGGTATCAAAGGACTATGTATGGTTTGGGCCCTTTTTGGCCCCAAAATCCATCAAATTTTCAAACCTGTTCATTTGTTGTATTTCTAAATATTTAGTATATCCCTAATTCATCTATGATTGACTGTTTTCTAATTTTGCAGATGAAGTTACCATGGTAACCATTAATTATGCAAATGTGAAAATTTTGACAATTTTTGCTATTTTTTATAGGTATCTAATTTTGCAGCTTCAGTTGCCATGGTAACCACTCAAAATATGCATAAATTATGAAAATGTAGAAATTATTGACAATTTTTGCCATTTTTTATAGGTTAAATTGTTGTTTTAGAAACCATAGAGCGCATCCTTGAACAAACTTTATACTTCTCCTAAAGCATAGGAAGTGCATACATATTCTCAGTCAATATTAAGTTTGTTCGAGGATGCTCGATAGTTTCATAGACAAAAACAGTCTATACAATTAAGTTAGGGATATACTAAATATGAAAACTACAACAATTTAGATACCAAATTACAGAAGATACTGGTGTCCTTCTTCATCCACACCCCGCATGAAGATCGTTCTGCTGCCTTAGCATAGCACTGCATTGCTGTCCTTCTGGTCCTGCCCAACAACCCTAAAGCAGATAGCAACAATTTAATAATGATTTGCGTAATCATTACTTGCTCCATTAGCAGTAATAGGCACCAATCGTAGCTCTAAAGACGACACTATTATCTGTCTAAAAGTCTTTTGAGCTACAATATTGCAGCTACATCCGGCTACGTCCTGGACGGTACATTTTCACCTTTCCTCAATCCTGTTAAGTAACATTTCATGATTATCATCAGATTCACAATGTAGCCTGCAGTAGGTCTACTCTGACGTGAAAAAAATTATAGTTAAGATTAGTAACGTTATTAAAGGGAAAACAAGTATACTTGTATTTCAAGAATCGTTTGAGACATTCCCCATTCAAGGGCAGCCATATTTGTTTTACATTCCGACGCGCTCACTCAGACCCCTATATAAAGCGTATGAATTGACACACGTGCGCTCATGATCAGTCTATACATGTACATATACACCTAGCAGTTGCCCACTGTGTATCGCCTACTAATACGTAAACAAAGTCATTATCTATAATTCTGTATAGGGGTTGTTTTAGCAAAAAAACATGTCAACTCCTCTAAGCTTTTATTTAGATGTTTGTCAAAATCAAAGGAGGTGTTGCATATAGGGTGAAAATCCGCCCACGATAAATTCTTGATTTTTGAATTCAAATTAGTTAATTGCATTAATACACATATATCTATAATACTTAAAACCCGATTGGACTATTATTATGACTACAGCGCCCCCTACACTAACACTGGTAAATTTAAAGCCCATTGGGCCTTTTACCTGGCATAAGTTATAGTAAAAATAATTAAATCGCGTTTTTGTTGTGATTGAAAATACCAGATAAAAATGCCTTTTTAACGACATATCACACTTGGTTGTATCTAATATCATTCTATCACCAATCGAACGTAAATATCAAATATGACAGAAAAAACGACTTTTTGAAGTTTTTTATTTTTCGTTTGAACGACAGAATAAGTAAGACACTACTCGAGTACCCTAAAATTTTGATGTTTAAAATTATATTCAGATTATCATCGTCTCACCGTAAACAGCTCAAGTTGATGAATCATTGGATATGCCACGTTTTTTTAGATTAATTTCGCCTACCCCCTGTTTTTTCCATAATATCAAAGTACTGAGAGTACGCTGTCATAATTATTATCGACTTTACTGTACAAGTAGAATGTGATGATGAGGTGTGTATTTCGACCAAACCTTGAAATTATCATCAGAAACTCATGTTTATAATATTTAAACTAAATTTGGTATCTTTTTTGCTGGCGTCAATCAGACATCAGACGATGCTCTATGTCTCAGTTTACCTTTAGTAACCTATATGTTTCGCGAAATAATACTAACAAAAAGTTTACCAGGTACTGATTACATAAGTATAAGCTTTTTCTCATCCAACATCCTTCATGAAAGTGCTTCCTTCAATGGCCATTGCTTTCAAGCAGCTCATTTTGCTAGATATTTTCGTCTAACTTCTTAGAACAAAAGGAGACCGTAATACGCATATCAATGAGTTTAAATCATAATATGTCGGTCAATGTTGATATTGCTATTTAAAAAAATACTATTGTTACTAAATTAATTCTACGGAAAAATCTCTTAGTTCTGTCCTTTGGTGGGGCAACACCGTAGAATATATCAAATGACATACACCGGATGCCGACCTTAAATGACTATAGCTGTAGTAGTACGTCTGTAAAAATCAGCGAATCAACCAGTTTGCTTTCGCGGTAGACCAATTCCTGCATTCGTGACTCTATAAAATCGTTTTTATTGTTTGTTTGATTAAATCAACGTCCTATTAACAGCCAGGGTCATGTAAGGATGGCATCCATGTATGCAGTGTCCCGCGTGTATGAAGTGCCTGGTATGTGATATGGGAGACTGCGTTATATTCATGTTGTGTCTTCTTCTATATTGAAACTCTTGCCCTTTTCATAGTGCTATATCACTGAAACATGCCGCCGAAGACACCAAGCAACACATCCCACCCAGTCACATTATACTGACAACAGGCAAACCAGTCGTCCTACTCGCTTAATGCTGAGCGCTAAGCAGGGTGTGTCTCGGCCAGGAGACAGAGCCCAGAGCCTACCTCACAATCGAAGACATATGTGAGGAGGTGTCAAGGGTGACTTTAGGAAGTATGAAGTAAGTTAGGAAGAAGAGATGCTAAGATACGATTCTGAATTTAGTCGCCTTTTAAGATCATGCAATAAGGACAGTGGGTACAATTCTAACGCCCATTAGTTCATTTTAATGTCATTAGGTCATCTAACCCGAAGGGTCAGGATGACCTATAGTCACCATGCTTCATCCATTGTCGTGCGCTGTTCGCATTTCGTCCTTCGTAAACTTGTCATCCAAACGACTTCTTCTCAATATCCGAAAGGCCCAAAGAAACTGATATTAGGCATGTAGAATGCTGGAATGATGGACTACCAAGTTTGTGGAAATGAATTACCTTGACCTTCATTCAAGGTCACAGAAGTAAAAAAAACTAAATCTTTAAACGATTTCTTGTGAATAACTAAGATGCCTAGATATCTGATATAAGGCCTGTAGTATGCTGGCATGAAAGCTACCAAGTTCATTTAAGGTTACAAGGGTCAAATAGGCTAAAAACCTTAAACGACTTATTGTGAATAACTAAGAGGCATTGGAATCTGATATTGGGACTGTAGAATGCTAGCATGAAGGACTACCAAGTTTGTTCATATGAATGACCTTGACCTACATTATGGTTACATGGGTCAAATAGACTAAAATCTTTAAACGAGTTCCTGTGAATAAGTAAGAGGACTAGAGACCTGGTATTGTACATGTAGCATATTGGGATGAAGGGCAAATGTTCTTAAATCATCTTGCCCGATAGGTAAGGGTGACATAGTGATCGTACGTGGTTCGCCGTCCGTCGTGCCTAAACTTTTCATTCAAACAACTTCTTCTCAATAACTGAAAGGCTTAAAAACATGATGTTAGACCTAACGTATTCTTGAATAAAGGGCTACAAAGCTGTTTGTCAACTGAATTACCTTAACGTCAATTCAAGATCACAGGGTCCAAATTGGCAAACATAAACGAATTCTTGACAATAACTAAGACGCCTTGCAGTATGCTGGAATAATGGGCTTCAGACAGGTCAAATGTATGAAAATCTAAAAACAGCTTTTCAATATGTGAAAGGCCTAAAGAACGTAGATAATGGGTTTGTGCTATTCCGCATAATTTGTTTACTTGACCTACTTTCATGGTAACATTTAAAAAATATCAAACACCAAGTACGTCTATTGAAGAGCTCCTAGCGTGCAATATCTAATGTGTTGCCCCAAGAAGTTCCGCAATTTCAGTCCACCGGATCCTTTTTTCATTACTGTATATAGTTTGACCATGTTTTATTGTGTGAATAATAGTCAGACATGGGATGTTTGGCTTAAGAATAAAATCCTAGTTATCCATGACATGTTTATGACATATCAAAACAACAGTATATTCTTATGAGAAATATCTAAGGCCAACATATAAATTACACCGGTATACGTTTTGCTTAATGATGCGTTTGCTTATTAATTAGTAAATAAACCCATGATGATGGTGTAGGAGATATATGTGATACTGACCTTATTTTGCTTGATGACACAACATATTGTCTAGTCAAATATATGACCCTAAAATTAACATTTTGTGAATAGCCCCATATGATATATACGCAAAACTGGGTCAAAGGTCAATACATATGTCAGTTCGACCGAACTTTGGTACACCAACTTACATGGGATACGTTTTACTCACGCATGATTCACGATAGAGCTTGGAGAAGGACACTTTTCGTTTAACATTTTTAAGTCTCAGTACTCTCAGTACTTTGATATTGGGTAAGAAATAAAGGGGGTAGACGTAAAAAAGTGCTAAAAAGTCGGCATATCCAGTGATTCATCGGCACAATATTTTCATGCTTCAATAAATGATATATGAAGATATTTTTGATTGCTAAAATTTTAGGGTACTCTGGGTTTGTCATTGTTATCTAAGGAATTAATTAAAAACTAATGAAATGAAATTGCTCTATTTTCAAGAAAAATTCAGAGCAAAACTGGAAATTGCAAGAAAACCCCAACAGATATGATGAAGCATTGTATATCGTTAAAAAGATAATACAAAATTCTATGTTATTACACCAAAATAATTTATCTTTGGCTTTTGTATGCCTTAATATGATACATTAAAGGAGCACAAGTAGGAATCGGACGTAAAACTTATAAAAGGTGGCGCTGTATTCACAAGATTAATCTATTCATGCAATAAGTACTGTTCCGATATGTATTATGTGCCGATTGATGTATTTGCACCAAAAAATTAAAAATCGATCGTGGGCGGCCATGCAACACCTCCTTTCACACGTTGTCAAGTGAATAGAAATCCAAATAATAATCCGTCCACATATGCACTCAACTGGCCATGTGCACGTGACTACTTGTCCCGAACGAGTGACAACTTAGCTACCAATTACACACACGTGTCAATGTACGCGTAAAACCTATAAATAGTGTATATTGAAGTGTTATATTTAAGCATTGAAGTCACTATTTTTTAATTTCATCAGGGTATGAAAGAAATTGTGTTTGCAAACTGGCGGATTCTCACAAATGTTTGCAAACAAAATTTATTGAGAAAGTTTTATGGTGCCGGGCCCCGATAACTTTTGTGCAGTACTATTGTTTCTATTGGTGATGGAATGACGTCAAAAGATGAAATCCTGTGCTAACATCATTTCAGCAGGAAGATTACAAAGAGTGACATTCCATCACCACTGGAAATGCTAGTCCCGCACAAACGTTATCGGGTAACACGTGGGTTATCGGGTATCACATGCTTTATCAGGTATCACGTGGTACGTGCATATGGCCCACTTGGGATCTAGCTGACAACACATTCATGTATTACTTCACTATATATATGATTAAACCTTGTCAGGTGAGTGCAATGTTTATTTTCAGTTTGACATATGTTTAGAATGACGCACGTTAGCTCTGGCCCCGACACCAGACTTAGACATTATGACAGATAGATGTCTGGCGTAGGGCCAGAGCGCAGTAGTACTCGAAAACCTGGAATAAGCCCATCTCCGATTCAGACTGCTTACAAAACATTACCCCCGAGAAGCGTCCATTTCCTTCGTCTTTTCAACAAATGAATATTTTTTCTATCCATATCAATCCATTTTACCATGCATGCATCTCATATCATCTCAATACAGTAGCTTTACATAATATGAGAAAATGGCGACGGCGAGGAGGGAAATTTCAAACTGCGGAACAGAAGCTACTGTATTGAGATAAGATGAGGTGCATGCGTGGTAAAATGGATTGGTATGGGTAGAAAAAATATTCATTTGTTGAAAAGACCAAAGTAAGGGACGCTTCTTGGCGGTAATGTTTACAAAACTGGCTGAATCGGAGATGACCAGACCCGATACCAAACAGTGTCGGCTTATTCCAGGTTTTCGAGTACTACTGCGCTCAGGCCCTACGCCAGACATCTATCTGCCATAATTTAATGTCCAAGTCTGGTGTCGGGGCCAGAGTCTCTCGGGCTAGACGCACGTGTGTCAAGTCCCGTGCTTTATATTCCGTCTTTGCATATTACAGAGTTAGCTCCCTTGCGGGTAGGTATCGATTGTTACGTCATTATTTTGTGAGCACAATTCACGTCATTTTCTACGAAAAGTATGACGTTACGCTTGCAAAAACATGACGTCACAATCAATACCTACCCGCAAGTGCAGATAACTCTGTAATATGCAAATCCGGAATATAGGGTTGGCCAGTGAAGGTAACTAATTTAAGCAGAGCAAAAAGAAAAATGGCTGCCACTACCTTGGATAGGACACTGTCTCAGAAATAATTTTCGAAAAGTATTTCATGAATCATTATATATTTTTTTAATTTCAAGTGCTTGGTTTTTAACTTGCATTGTCAGTTTTAAGGCCTACATAGACATGAGACCTACTTGGTATGTAGCAGTGTCATTAAACATTGATATTCAACATCTTTCATAGGTAAATTTTCGTCCATTTTATTTTTTTGAGGAAAACAACAGTATAGAAACAGGTACATTTGTACTTGTCCCTTAACTGTACAGTACATCGCAGGGATTTCGAAATACTGTTTCATTCGCTTACCTCTGTTCAACGACTTAACGCTTGGCTAGCTGTTGATACAGGCATGGCTTCTGGCATAACGTAAGACGTTATGATGCTTCCTCAGTCTAGGCATACTACGAAGCGTAGGCAATATGGCGGCGATCGATGTTATTCAAAACCGGAAGCGGGTACTGTAGTTTTTTTATTGGTCCACCAATGAGATACAGTCTCTCAAATACTCATTTAAATACTTTTACAAATATGGTCATCCGTGGTTTGGGACCATCGTCCCTCTGGATAAGTAGTTTAAAGATGATTTTTTTTTTCGTACGCTTAAAGTGATGAACCTTGCGTGGAGTAAGATTTTTAGTATAAGCAAATCGTCGCCAAAGAGATATTTTGATCGGCAAATTATTTTGATTAAAAAGAATATATTGATGGGCATAATAAAAGCAAGGACATATAAACATAAACAAATTAAATTCTTCATAAAATGTCTAACTATGTATGTTTGGAATATAGTTTTCTAAACGGCAAGGTGCGCGAAATAGTTTGTATAATACGTATACATTTGCTACATGGAACTTGGCGCGTTGCAAAGCATTGGAAAAATGAGAAATCGTCCATAGACGTTAAAAATCGGGATTAGAAATTACACTTTATTACACTCAACCGATTGAGGAACCTGTAAGCACTGGCTTAAGAAAGCAAAAATGTATTATCGCGCATGTGGCTGCTCGTGAGCATCAACACTGTTCAAAGGACCGATCGCTAAAATGTAGGTCACATGTCTGATAACAAATCAAACAGACAGAATCAAAATAAATCCAACTTCTACCCAGTTAAACTGTAGATTCATAGATGTTGATTAGATTCTGAATTTGTCATAATTATTTTAATTCTAGAAACCTTGATAATTTGACAATGTCCTTATTTTGACCTTCTTTTACAAACCGCGTGAGTTACATATGATAACAATATATATATTAATGTATGATCCATACATGTAGTATATTGTTCACTTAAATTTGCCTGCTCGAAAGGTAGACCCCTAGGCTAGGACTGCAGTTGCCATGGTCACTTGGACTTCATACTGTTCCATCAACCACACGGGTATGATAATCTAAATTACCTAACATTGGTCAGAGTGGGGCCAGGGGCCTGGGGCCTTCTTTGGGCACCCTTCAATATGTTCAGTCAAGTGTATCACAGACTAACAACACCTGTATACATGTAGTACCTTATCCCAACCCCAGGAGGTCCATTTATAGCATGCATGTACTTAGGTGGCAGCCTCTCTACATACATACATTGTACTCATCACACAAATACGTACAGTTATACAACAATGCTAGTCAATAGGGATATGTGTTTTAACTAGTAGTGCATTTTAATTTATTTGCTAATGAAGCTTTATATATTAAAATTAAAAATAATCTAAATACCAAGTGTATAGTTAACTAAAACATTTATTTCAAGATTATTGGAATACCATATTTCATCCAATATCTTTTCATTAATTTAATTTTTTTACACTGGTTTTTTACATATATCAGAAACCTGATTATCATGACTATGTATATAAAATACCATGTTACAATGTTGAATAAGTTCCTAATCTACATTAATTTTGATTATAATATATATATGTATTATTGGTTAATTCAAGGTTGTGACAGACATGCATTATTTACGCATTGTACAGCTACCGTCAGCTCCACTTCACGCCCCCCCCCCCCCCCCAGGAACCGGTGTACATGTTTACCCAGGCTCTACAACAAGCATGTACATGTATCTAAGAAGAATGGTACTTATGTGTTTCAAACTCATGAACATATGTGATTTTTAAACGGTAAAGTATATTTGTTTGTCTTAACAAACTTCCATAGAAACAATTCTAAAATCACATATTATATAAGGATACTGCCCCCATTCTCATAAAGCCGTGCAAACACAGAAGGTAACGATTCTGCCCTCTGGCCATCTATCGATGGTCACCTTGAGGCACCTGTATAGCTGGATACTGTGGCTTACCTGTATGTTTGACAAGTTATAATTATTGGACCATGACGCAATATACGGTCAAGATAACTTGCGGGGTTGGGATCATAAACTTATTGTGTGTACCGGTAATTAAGAATCAAAACAAGCTGAATTGGGTACTTGTAGGTAGACTAGCCACCAATTAGTGGAGGACGTCATATAGTTTGAAGTGGATTTAATTCTGCATGATCTTTTAAAGACGTTCAGTTTTTAATAAAGAATATGTAATTAAGTTTTTTTTTACGTACAATACTTTTAGAACTTAAAATAGCAAGAAAAATATTATAAAAGTGTATATATTTTAATGAAAGACGATCTACAAGGGTATCGCTAGACAACTGATTGATAGGCACCAAATCTTTTTGTTTAAAAGCTATGTATTACCCGGTATATGATTGTATTACTGATAGCTTATTATAAAAGAAAAAGTGTCTCAAAAGCACATTAGGACTGGTTTTTGCTGCAATTCAAAGTTGTTTTTGACTTGTGAAAATGCTTGATGTAAATGATATATATATTTACCCATAAAACATTTACTTTTGAAAACGTAATATAGACAATTTAAGATAAGAAATGGAAACTACTGATATAATATTAAATAGACATATACTTAATGAATATAAATCAATCTTTATTACTTTTGCAGTGAAAAGGTTTTATTCATGTATACTAAAACATATTGTATTATATAGTTATATATACTGTACATTAAATTGTAGATGTTGTAATTAAAAAAAAAATAAACACTTAAAAATTATAATTATGTATTATTTCAAATTGAAGAACTTATTCTTCCCCGATCCCTAACTGTAACACATCACCTTGTCTGTCTAGGTCTCAATGTACCTGGACACGATGTCCACCTGTAGTGGACACCGTGTTCACACGTAGTGCACTCCGTGTCTACCTGTAGTCTAAATCTTGTGCACTCCGTGTCTACCTGTAGTCTAAATCTCGTGCACTCCGTGTCTACCTGTAGTCTAAACCTCGTGCACTCCGTGTCTACCTGTAGTCTAAACGTAGTGCACTCCGTGTGCACAAGGGTGTAACCTTTAGTCTACTACCAACTGTAAATAATCAATACATAGGAAGTACTAGAAACAGGGAACTAGGAAAAACCTGTGATAAAATGATCTGAACATTCCTCCAATTTTAGGTTCGTATTGATAAAATAATAATGTTTTTTATACTTTTACATGCAATTATTTAATATTTAGGTAAATCGATCCAGCTGGATATGTTGCTCCGCCCACATGCAAAGCGTCAGGTGTTCACTGATTGGCTGTCCAATCAGTGAACATTTCGATCTGCGGATGTCGGCGGGACAGCAAAGCTTCAGGTGTGCACTGATTGGCTGACCAATCAGCGAAAACATGAATTTTTGCAGGTGTGCGTGGGATTCAAATTATATGCAGGGATACGTTGTGATTTTGGTTGACATGTTTATGACATATACACAGGCCATTATACACATTATGGTTCTAGTAGATCGCCTGGTTTAGACCCGCAGGCAAAATATAAATCATTACGCGCAAGGGTCGTGAGAAATCACTGGCGAATGTGGGTGTGAAATCATCTCTTTTGTAATATAAAGTATATTTGAAATGTTGTAATTTGCACTTATGGACCGTAAGGTCCACGGAATAAATTGAATTAAATAGGAGAATCGAAAAGGGTGAATTTAGTGCTTATTAGTGGTCGTTGGGACGATGTTCGATATTTTCGGTAACATTACGCCAATATAAAATAAGATACAATGCAAAATATTTTCAGATTTTCTTTTACGCCGAGACATTACCATAGCAATATTTAGTGCACTCAATCCAGTGACAAAGCGGGGAAACCCATATCGATCTTAAACAATCGTTAAGCAAGATGAATAACATATAATCTTTTGAAATTCTCTGTAATGTGCACAACTTTTATGACATACACGTTAACACAGAAACAAGACCCGAATGCGCTTGTATTACAATGGAACACATTTTGTCAACATCGCTCATAAATGTACAGTTAATATTTGAAATTAAGAAATACAATTCACTTATAGTTATGATATATGCATATTCAGTACATGTGTTTAGAACCATGCATACCGGTAAATATTTTGTTCAATCTACTATACATTTTGTCGATTTAACTCTTCATTTGTTCACAGCACGTTTCTATGTAATCATCTGTAAATATTTTACGATGATTGGATAAGACGTCATAAGTTGTAATATCTTGTGCCTAATCCCTTTGTATTTATCAAGGTAAATACAAAATATGTAATTCCTCTGTACACCAGAGCGAAATTCACAAATAATTACAAATGTATTCATCTTTCAGTTTCTTATAATTAAAGTATCATTTTGTTGGCTGCTACTGTATAGGATGCCGAATTTACGGCAGTGTCTATCTGAAAATCGAAAATCAAATAATAGATTTAAAAACAATATACCGTATTTTTGTATTATCTGTTGCCTAGTAAATGGACAAAAACGAACGATCAGTAAGAAAACGTCAGTACAGATTCAGCTCAGGGAGGTTGACATGTGCAGTAAAAACTTATATCTGCCATTATAACACACATACACACACACACATATATTATATACATTAATAATTTATTTAGGTCAGTCAACAAACATTTTTGACAGAAATTATAACAAACAGTATCTCAAATGAATCATACCTTGCCAAAAAAAAAAAAAAAAAAAAAAAAACAGTTACAAATCAGCGAATCAATACGACCGCTGCCGACAACCAACATTACAGGTAAATTTTAGCCATTCGCCATGATCCCTGCTGACACTCGGTGACCGATCGTGCTACGATGCGCGGGGGATCGCGGAGGTCATCGCAAACACGCGATGGTCACGAAGGATACTCGGTGACGGAACCTCGGTGATACAATCGGCCCATCGCGGGGATCATCGCAAACCCTTTTATGGTGACGAACGCGTCGCGCCAGATCACCGCGATGGGAGGATAATCAATGAATTTTAATGGACCGATCTGTAATTCAGTTGTAACGATCTGTTCACAGGCTCTTCGGAATCGACGTTCGCTATTCAGCAGAGTGAATCGTTGATCGAGTCGGGAGTTTCTTGCTTTCGTCTTCATGATTGTCTCAAGATTAAGTGATGACAGTAGATTGTCGTCGGGTATTTATACCCCTGACTTCAAGTGTCATAGGCCATAACGAGAAACTCGTGTACACATTGTCAGTACACATTCTGACGCGTGTCAGCGCATTTAGTATATTGAGAACACACCATTTACCGTTACGCGGTCACGGTCTGTGCGCGCGACTGCAGGCTTGACCAGAAAATGTGGACACTGGACAGTAGAAATAACTGTATGGTATACCAGTGATATATATATAAAAGCCACATAACTTAGAATTGCCGAGAAAGATATTGTGACGCTCCATGGTAACGTTATTGATGACGTCATAGAACAATGGGATACAATCGCAACATCTCGTCGGCAGTCTTCGGAAGTTAACGGTTGTAACCGAACACAATAGGCAGGGAACTTCCGTTAATTACACGCGGCTAATTATGAAAATGTACGCCGGGCGAGACGGTTCGATTTACAACATACCGTCGCATGTATCGAAAAGCAGTATTTTATACTGGTCGGGCGCCTCTTATACGTGTATGTATCAAATCTAATTTATATCAACGGAATCGTGACAACGGGGGTGGGTGGTGGGGGGGGGGCTATTTCATTGTCATAAACAAAGGAGTATTTACGCAAAAAAGGGTAAGACGCGTCTTTAGTTATACCTCTGTATGTGGTATATTTAAGCATACTATACGAATGATTTTGTTGTCGAGTAATTATACATGTATACCAGCTTGATTCAAGGGACATAACTCGTGTTATCATGTCATTATCATTTACCAATAAATACAGTTGATCACAAGGAATAAACATGGGTCTACACGCATTTGTAGCTATGATTAAGGAAATAATCAGAATTTAATTGATATGTATTATTTTGTACTATTGAAATTATCTTAAGACGTCGATAAATTGAAGAGAAAAACATTTTAGCAATATTCGAACTCATATTCTCGTATAAGATACATGTACTTATTACTTAGCGACTAAATCACCGAGCTACCCCGGCTTATATTTAGATATATATAACTATTGTTTTTCGATAGATAGAAATAAAATAACAACAAAACACAACTACTTTGCGTATTTTCCGAGGTTAATGAGAAGTCCGTTGCTATAGGATTCAAGACTGCTTCGATTTCTTGGTCACTCTTATCATCGTCTTCGGATCCGGAAACAACAGTCTACAATTTCGCCATACAGGTCTCTTCGTAATCCGGATATGTCTTCAGCTTTTGGTGGGCATAGTCGTAGTACATGTTACGCAGGCCTTCTACAACCGACATTCTAAGTCTGTAGCTGTAGCGAAAGGTTCTCAGTCCGTCTCTCTTGGCACCGAGGTAACGGATGCAACTCGTCTAGCTTGTAATTCAGTTGTACGATCTGTTCACAGGCTCTTCGGAATCGACGTTCGCTATTCAGCAGAGTGAATCGTTGATCGAGTCGGGAGTTTCTTGCTTTCGTCTTCATGATTGTCTCAAGATTAAGTGATGACAGTAGATTGTCGTCGGGTATTTATACCCCTGACTTCAAGTGTCATAGGCCATAACGAGAAACTCGTGTACACATTGTCAGTACACATTCTGACGCGTGTCAGCGCATTTAGTATATTGAGAACACACCATTTACCGTTACGCGGTCACGGTCTGTGCGCGCGACTGCAGGCTTGACCAGAAAATGTGGACACTGGACAGTAGAAATAACTGTATGGTATACCAGTTAGTGATATATATATAACAGTGACCATAACATAATATAAGCCTTACATAACTTAGAATTGGGCGCAGAAAGAAATAGATATGTGTGACCGCTGCCATGTAAATATATATAAGCCACATAACTTAGAATTGCCGAGAAGATATTGTGACGCTCCATGGTAAGTTATTGATGACGTCATAGAACAATGGGATACAATCGCAACATCTCGTCGGCAGTCTTCGGAAGTTAACGGTTGTAACCGAACACAATAAGGCAGGTAACTTCCGTTAATTACACGCGGCTAATTATGAAAATGTACGCCGGGCGAGACGGTTCGATTTACAACATACCGTCGCATGTATCGAAAAGCAGTATTTCATACTGGTCGGGCGCCTCTTATACGTGTATGTATCAAATCTAATTTATATCAACGGAATCGTGACAACGGGGGTGGGTTGGGGGGGGGGCTATTTCATTGTCATAAACAAAGGAGTATTTACGGCAAAAAAGGGTAAGAGACGCGTCTTTTAGTTATACCTCTGTATGTGGTATATTTAAGCATACTATACGAATGATTTTGTTGTCGAGTAATTATACATGTATACCAGCTTGATTCAAGGGACATAACTCGTGTTATCATGTTCATTATACATTTACCAATATACAGTTGATCACAAGGAATAAACATGGGTCTACACGCATTTGTAGCTATGATTAAGGAAATAATCAGAAATTTAATTGAATATGTATTATTTTGTACTATTGAAATTATCTTAAGACGTCGATAAATTGAAGAGAAAAACATTTTAGCAATATTTCGAACTCATATTCTCGTATAAAAGTAATACATGTTCTTATTACTTAGCGACTAAATCACCGAGCTACCCCGGCTTATATTTAGATATATATAACTATTTGTTTTCGATAGATAGAAATAAATAACAACAAACACAAACTACTTTGCGTATTTTCGAGTTAATGGGCACTTTTCGAGAAAAGTGTTTGGCTCTGAAAAGAGCCGTTGCTAATAGGATTCAGAACTGCTTGCTTCGATTCTTGGTTCACTCTTCATCATCGTCTTCGGATCCGGAAACAACGTCTACAATTTCGCCATACAGGTCTCTTCGTAATCCGGATATGTCTTCAGCTTTTTGGTGGGCATAGTCGTAGTACATGTTACGCAGGCCTTCTACAACCGACATTCTAAGTCTGTAGCTGTAGCGAAAGGTTCTCAGTCCGTCTCTCTTGGCACCGAGGTAACGGGACTGCAACTCGTCTAGCTTGTAATTCAGTTGTACGATCTGTTCACAGGCTCTTCGGAATCGACGTTCGCTATTCAGCAGAGTGAATCGTTGATCGAGTCGGGAGTTTCTTGCTTTCGTCTTCATGATTGTCTCAAGATTAAGTGATGACAGTAGATTGTCGTCGGGTATTTATACCCCTGACTTCAAGTGTCATAGGCCATAACGAGAAACTCGTGTACACATTGTCAGTACACATTCTGACGCGTGTCAGCGCATTTAGTATATTGAGAACACACCATTTACCGTTACGCGGTCACGGTCTGTGCGCGCGACTGCAGGCTTGACCAGAAAATGTGGACACTGGACAGTAGAAATAACTGTATGGTATACCAGTGATATATATATATATAAGCCACATAACTTAGAATTGCCGAGAAAGATATTGTGACGCTCCATGGTAACGTTATTGATGACGTCATAGAACAATTGGATACAATCGCAACATCTCGTCGGCAGTCTTCGGAAGTTAACGGTTGTAACCGAACACAATAGGCAGGGAACTTCCGTTAATTACACGCGGCTAATTATGAAAATGTACGCCGGGCGAGACGGTTCGTCGTGTTTGGCTCTGAAAAGAGCCGTTGCTATAGGATTCAAGACTGCTTCGATTCTTGGTCACTCTTCATCATCGTCTTCGGATCCGGAAACAACGTCTACAATTTCGCCATACAGGTCCCTTCGTAATCCGGATATGTCTTCAGCTTTTTGGTGGGCATAGTCGTAGTACATGTTACGCAGGCGTTCTACAACCGACATTCTAAGTCTGTAGCTGTAGCGAAAGGTTCTCAGTCCGTCTCTCTTGGCACCGAGGTAACGGGACTGCAACTCGTCTAGCTTGTACAGATCGGTCCATTAAAATTATCGAAATGTCTCGCTGTCACCGCGTCGGCTTATCTCTCAAGGGGGACAATCGCGGTGACATGTCACCATAAATCGTCACCGAGAATCTTCAAAGCGGCGTCTCCGCGACCCATCGTGATCACGGTGATCCGCCATGTCACCATGATCCGCGGCGATCGTTTCATCGCGGATCTTCAAAGCAGGCGGTCCTCCGCGGATCGCGGTAGCACAGTCCCCGAGTGTCACGGTGTCAGCGTTACGCTGGCAAAAATTACCTGAGATATGTGTTCCGTCGGCAGACGGTGAAACGTTGAGTCATATCGAAAATATAGAACAGTTCATTATAGAATACAATATGAAATATAAATAATTGATAATCTTTTTCATATTTTAATGTGATCGTAAGACATTAAATAATTAATTAGCATTGTAATGTGATCGTAAGGCCTTCTTACGTCTAAATAAATATATACATATTTCAGAAATTTCCAATGTTTTTAAAGCTTTTGTTTTTCTCTCACACAAGTGACCGATAACTTGGACACGCTTGTTCATTGGTGGGCAATTTTATGCGTATTAATCCAGCAAAACTTGCAATATTTATTTAGCAGAACCTGTAACGGGTAATAGCTTCTGTCACTAAAAAGATTCCCCGTCTTCTAGCATATTTTGTAACGACATTGAGAATGAAACCAACTTCATTTTAAGCGAACCGTTAACTTTACAGCGAGAAAAATTCTTTTAAAAATTGGAACGACTTTTGTCTTCTAATGATCTACAATTTCTACAGGATTTAGGCCTCTTT
Source organism: Argopecten irradians irradians (assembly GCA_004382745.1). Lineage (NCBI taxonomy): Eukaryota > Metazoa > Mollusca > Bivalvia > Pectinida > Pectinidae > Argopecten > Argopecten irradians. Next base: position 799,346 of record SAYR01056045.1, on the reverse strand, counting down.
ATTGAAAACTCTGAGGAAAGCGGGCTTGATAATTGTTTAACTTGTTGTTTAACCTAATCCTAACCCTAACCCTAGAAAATAATAAAGCTGTTTTTATGTCCCACACTGATCGGTGACACTCAGTGGAAAACATTTTTTATGATTGGCTGACCAAAGCAAATCCTCTGTCGATAGAAAGCGTTGCTGTAACATGAATATATGTTTATCAAAATCTCTTTTTTATTAATCAATGTATTCAAGAGTCATAAAAACGTATTCATACACGTATAAAAAGACAATCGTACAAGTATTTGCTTGTCTCGTGAAATACATGTTTAGAGTATTTAAGGTGAATAATCGACTTTCTACATTTGTATGTTACCGTACTGCATGGCTGTCCTAATTCGAATACAGCGTTGATAAAATAACTACCGCATTGTTGACATTAAAGTTTTTTTTACTTAGCGATAGGTTTAATTTCAATGTGGCTTATCTGAATGATCTTGAATTTTATAAGAAACCGAGGATAAGAGATATGAAGCTTCAGATAAATGTGTTATAGATGTAAAATTGTAGTATTTAGCCGCTAATGCTTCATATAGTTAGCGATGCATATGCCGTAAATTTCTAAATATTTATTATAAATATTTCAGGCAAAATGGATATATAATAATTCAGGATTATAAGATTTTCATGATATAAGATGTGGGAAATTAAGTTACGTATATTTTTTGGTATAATAGATATGCATGTTGATAATGTGATTTTCTAAAAAGAGACTATAACTTACCTGTAATTAGCCCCTATTGTTCTCTATTCGTCCTTATTAAAATCGGATATAGCTCGTTATTTACCTGTACAACATCGATCACCATGGGATGTGTTAATTACACGCGTCCAAACACCCCTTCCTCCTCCCGACAGAAACAATAAATGTATTAATTATCAAAACTACAAAACTTGTGATTTTCACTTTTTTATTATTGTCATCAGAAGCATATATCGTATATGTATATATGTTTCTGTTATTATTATTTCTGCGAAAGCAATTCAAATATTAACGAAACTGTCTTACAGAACATTAATGTCCAAAGCATTTTTTTTAGAAACAAGGAGCCGCAAAGCTTGGCATTATCCCCCGCGCCCAGTTGTGTATGAAAGCTCAAACATAAAATAAATGAAGCTCATTGTAACTAAGAGTTTAAAGAGCACTAGCATAACATGTACAGAAAGTTTCGTGTAGCCAAGTTGAACGGTTTTTGAGTTATAGCCTGAAATAGAAAGGAAACTTTAATAATATGGTACTTTTAAATAAGTTTCCATGGTAACAGAAAAAGTATTGAAAATGAAAGATTCCCATTAGCAAAAGGCACAACTAGAGCACTAGCCTAACATGTACAGAAAGTTTCGTGTAGCCAAGTTGAACGGTTTAGGAGTTATAGCCCGGAAACGATACTCGGACGGACGGACGGACGGACGGACGGACGCACGGACGGACAGAGCCCAAATCAATATCCCCCGCAAACGCGTTTCGCGGGGGATAAAAAATCCACGTCAATTGAAAGATTACTCACGAAAATAGCTAAAACAGATAATAAAAATATAAAAACGATATTACAGACACGCTGGGTAATATTGTTCTTGTTATGTTGAAAATTATCAACGTACGAAGAACGCAACTCGGGAGATTTGTAAATACATTCGTGAAGTTTAAAAATCATTAACATGACGAGTTTGAACACGGGAAGAGGTGAGATTTGGCATCTACATGTAAATATTTTTTAAACGCAATTATTTATATATTAGTACTTGTATTTATATGAAAATGGTAAAGGGAATAAAAAGATGTAAACGTTTGTATTTCTTCAGATACAAGAATGTCCGTAATGTACGAGTATACCTACATCTACATGTAGAACACGTGTTCAGAATTCGAACTGAGCAGGTACGTTATATTGTAAGCCTTCACACGTACTGTACGCGTGTCAAATCAGACACGGATATACGTTTTTGTTCATATCAATAAAAAAATACTTGACAATCAACTTCTCACACGTGTTCGTTGTTATTTGTACCTTGAATCTCTTCAATTCCCAGCGTGACGCGCACGGGTATTTTACCTGTATAGGTATAAAAGTCACCGCATTTTCAATTCTTTTATTCCTTGAACCTTGAACAGGTGTTACCTTGTGTCGACCCTCTGTCGCTGGCCACGGGCGGAGTTCACCTGTAATTAACACCTTCTTGGGAGGGAGATAAACTTTATACCCAACTTACCTGTGCCAGATTTCAGATTTTATTTCACTCTCAGACATACAAGTATGTAACAGGAGGTCACTATACATAATATAAACATACAAGTATATTGGGCCCATAGCGCAACAGTGCATTACAATATGTATTAGTGATGTACATGCTCAATCAATAGTTTTTCAATTTTTTTTTCAAAAACTTACATATATTTGTCAGAACAGTAATGTTACATATAGTAAACAGGCCTTTCATTTTGATAACACTATGGTTTCTATAATAGTAACTTGGTATATACATTTCTCGTAAACGTTTCACCATTTCATTATTGCATTGAAACAAATAATGATATTCGTTTCCAATATCAGTAAAACATAGATTACAAGTTCTATTTATTTCAGGGGTCCCAGTCCATCTCCCAGTTTCTATAGGTAAGTGCATGTTCGAGGTTCTGAATTTTATAATGATTTGTCTATCTATTGGCTTTAGTTTCACAAGATACTTTTCAAATTCAAAATTACTTTTAAAAATAGAATAAGTACGACCTCTTGATGAATTCTCTATATCATTAAACCATTTTTGTACAAATTGATCTTGTAATCTTTGTTTTACGATAGATTTTAAATATTCTCTATTATATGTACATACATTCTGGAAGTCCCATATATAATTCAAACCAGTTTCTTCAAAAATATTTTTAACATTATGCATCCATTTGAATTCCATGATATTATTTGTTTGCAAGTTTAACATCAACTTATATATATTACTTGAAAGATTATCAGTAGTAATCAATTTGTGCCAGAACATAATAATTCTGTTTTTAACCTCTATATAGTGAGGGAATCTCCCTAATTCACCATATACCATGTAATTACACGTACTTTTCCTAACGCCGAGTATACGTTTACAAAACTGTAAATGAAGCTTTTCTATAGCTGTAATATTTTCGTGGCCCCATACTTCTACTGAGTACATCAATATTGGTAAAACAAGGGAATCATATACTTTTAACTGGAGATCAATAGGAAGAGGGATGTTTCTTATTTTCTTGTAAACAGCAAACATAGCCTTTCTTGACTGTTCCAACAGTTTCAATTTCGTTTTCTGAAAACTCCCATTATAATTCATCAATATTCCTAAATAAGAAAACGAATCTACAATTTCAATCTCTTTGTTAAATAATGTGAAATGAGGACGGGTTCGAGACTTCCTCTTTGAAAAAATAACAATTTTTGTCTTATTTGTGTTTACTTCAAGTTTCCAATTTTCACAATAAATTTCAAATTTATTTAAGGCTGACTGTAGATCGTTAGCTGATTCAGCCACTATAACTGTATCATCTGCATAAAGAATTACAAATAGTTTTATATACATTCCAATAGTATCACCTAAATCTTTTATATTCTTCAAACAATTGACACCATGCTCTTCAAAAAAACTTTCAATATCATTAAGAAAAATAGCAAATAAGAAGGGTGACAAATTTTCTCCTTGCTTTACACCGACGTTGCAAGTAAACATATCAGATACATCATTTCCATTTTTGACACAGGATTTTGTATTTTCATATAGATTAATTATTGCTTTAAACATTTTCCCAGTTATATTGCTTCTTTGAACTTTTTGCCATAAACCGAGTCTCCAAACTGAATCAAAAGCTTTTCTAAAATCAACAAACGAACAGATCAGTTTTTTACCAAGTGAGAAATAGATAGAAGTTAGAACATGTAGAATAAAAATATTATCAGTTGTAGAATGGTTTTTCCTGAATCCTGCCTGGGCAGAAGTTATCAAGTTTATTTCATCAGCCATTTTGTTTAGTCTACAATTTAAGATGGACGTAAAAACTTTACCGAGACAAGAAACAAGACTTATTGCTCTATAATTTTCTAAATTGTTAGGATCCCCTTTACGTTTATATACAGGTTTTATAACCCCTACTTTCCATGAGCTTGGAATGAAGCCCGTATCAAATATGACATTAAATATCTTACAATATAATGGCATAAGAATTTCTGCGGTGGTTTTAAGTATTCATTTAGAATTCCATCATGACCTGGAGCCTTATTATTACTTAAACCAACAATAGAACAAGTTATTTTATCCTCAGTAATTTCGTTATTTAATAAATCATCAAATACCCCATCAACAATTTCGCCATCAAAGCTATTATTAGCGTTATCTTCCTTGTTTAAATTTTTGAAATAATCATACAAATCTTCTATGGATTTATCAATAATATTTTGTTTACTAGTTCCGTCAATTTTATTGAGGATATTCCAAAATGTTCTGGGCTCTCATTTGGATACGTTTCGTAATTCCCTTTCCATTTTCTCTTGGTGAATTCTATAAAATTTATTCAGAGTTTTTCTGTATTCTTTACAAGTATTCTTAAGGGTAGTCTTGTTTGCAGAAGTTTTATCTTGATTATAACATCTTTTAGCCTGGTGAAATAAAATTCTTTTAAGATGACATTCATTAGTGAACCAAGGTTTATTTCTTTTTTTACATCTAAATGAATGGTGGGATGTTTTCTTTTCGCCAAAAATATGCTTCGCCGAATTTTTGAATAATATACCTAAATCATTTACAACATTGTCTATTTCAGAAGCGGTGACTAGCTCATTCGGCTTAACTACTAACCTGTCCAATTTTCCCATGATATCTTGAAGACTACCAAACGCATCTTCTTCGATATGGTTAACACAAGCCACTAATTTTTCATTATTCCATTTTATATAATTATTTTTCTGAAGTGTTCTCTATATCTTCTCTGTTTGTTCTAGCTATATCCATTTTGTTAGAGACGCAAAATTCAAGTCTACAGTGAACATCCGAAAATAAGGGGTCAAAATCAAATACTTCGAAGTTAGATATGTGCTTGAAACAATCAGATGAAAGTAGTAGATAGTCAATCACGCTAGTTTCGTTACATGTAACTTTTCCGATAAATCTGTCTTTCCCAATCCGACCATTAGCAATGAATATATTATTATTTTTACAAAACTCTAGAAGTTTATATCCAAAACTATTAATTCTTCCTTTACATTGACTTGTTCGCTGTAACGAAATACCAGCATCACTTAGATTTTGTAGATCATAAAAGTATTTATAGAGTTCATCATTAGAATTGATATCTAAAACATCAATAAGAGTATCATCAGGCTGTATATAATCATTATTACATTGTGTTTTGGCATTAAAGTCACCAACAAAAGCAAATTTACAATTACCGTCAGCAATATCAATCATTTCGTTTTCAATTTCTTCAAAACAATCGGCTGATGAATATTTCGAGTTTTCAGGAGGAATGTAAACACAGCCTAAAAGTATATCAAAATCCTTATTAGTTAATATTTTAGGCAATCTCATTCACTGTATAAAATCAGATGGAGTTTGGTGGAATTGTAAATGAGTTTTCAGCTCTTCTTTATATATAATAAGAATGCCACCCGATTTTCTTTTCACCTCTTTAGACCTGTTTTTACAGAAATATTCATAGCCATGTGGTAAATCTAATACATCAAGTTCATCCATTTTACTTTCGGCAAAAATCAATATGTCGTACGATTGGATAAGTAAATCAAATTCTGGTGATCTCAGTTTTGATGATACACCACATACATTAACAAATGTAACTTTGATTGATTTATTCGGACAATGTCCCGGTGTTTCATCGTCAGAGTCACTGTATAGTTCCTCCTCGCACCCCTAGCGGTATCTATCAGGGGTGGAGTCAAAACGCCCTCGCTTGCGGGGGCGTCGTCGATCGGGCGTGCCGAATGCGTGGAATGGTGGAGTAGCATTACGTTGGGTACCTTGGGCATAGTTTCCTGTGGGTTGTGGTGTCTGATGGCCTTGTTCGTCGTAGGGTTGTCCATCTACATATAGGATATCGCGCACAATTTTGGCCCTGTGCCCCTCTGCGCGGAGCTGGCGTAGTTTGGGGTAAAGGCTACGACGCGCCTGCTCAATTTCCTCAGGAAATTGTCGGTTGATTCTGTACGGCTTTCCGCGGAGCTTTCTGGCATTTTGTAGCCGACATGCTCTAGGTCTGCTTGGTAAATAAATTTCGCTATTATCGGCCTAGGACCTCTTCTCGATTCTCTGCCGAATCTATGAACATTAGCAAACTGGGGGGTTTCATAAATGCCAAGTTGCTCGTCGAGGAATTGTCGTATGACGTCATATGTATTCTCCCAGTTCTACTCATTAAGGTTTAAGGTCCCTTCTTGGTTCCCCATACAGCACAAAAAAAGAAAACCGAATAATAAAAAAAAATAGAGAAAGTTGAAGCTATATATTTTGCATATGTATACTGTTATTTGTAAAGAATATATTAAACACAGTGGAGTATGTGTTCACTTAATTTAAAACAAGTAATTAGTCGGTAAATACTGCAAATGTTAAACAAAATGATGATTTTTTTTGTGCAAATCCTCAAGACACACATTAGCGTTAACGGGTTCGGCTCATACATTAGTAGTTTGTAGTCAAGTTTATCTACTTCATGCTATGCGTTAGAAAGAATGGCACAACTTGTGCGTTCCATATTTAACAAAATATTACGACGTATTTTCGAATCCCGGAGATTCGCCATATTGGAACGATGCCGAAATATAAGCAAGTTGTAACATATGAAATTATACCAAAACAGACATACACATAACTTTGAAATGAAGTATATATTTATTTGAGGTCATTATCGCAATATTAACAAGCGAATTTACCTCATCAGACGCAAGACTTCTTCAACATAATGTAACAAAATCGGTGTGTCGAAAGTTAGCTTTTTAAAGCACCTACCCGGAAGATACCGGAAGCTAGGAAATCAATACGCTGAAAGTGAAAAGAGATCAGTAATGATACTTAACGTTACATTTGAGCATAACTACAGAGCCATATAATGTCCGATGTCATGTTGAAACCAAAAGATGAAGATAGTTATTTTATTCCAACATTTAGATATTTTATTTATTGAACTGCGGGCCTTGTTATTCATTATGCAATGACTTCCGGTTTTTCGCGAGAGGGCATGCAGACAGCAACTGAGCAGAAGATGTTATTCATTTATGTTGATACATATGATTGATTGTGGTAAGTACTGTTGATAAGTGATACATAGCATAACATTTTATTTCTTCATTGTTATAATCAACGATCAAATGGACAGAACGCTCGAATTCTTAGTCGATTTATCCAGCAGTGAGGTTTGACATTTGATGTGAATATGTCAACTTCCGGATGATTTATAAACGATTAAAAGTATATATTTTTCAGTTTCATGGGTAGTGGTAACGTTTTTTCTTTCTAAAAGATTAAACAAAATATGAATTGGTAATAATAAACGTATTTGAGAGAGTTCTAGTGTCCCTTGAAGCGTGGGTCAATCTATGGAAGCCTTACTCTAACAATATATTTTATTGTATGATATTGACACAAACGCGATACACTTTTGAAAGATATAAACAAAGCCAGCGATCTCACGATTACTGGAAGTACGGAAACATGTTAAAGTCAATAACCTTCACAAAATATTGTGTATGTTATCAAAAAATCAGTCTCCCATTAGAAGTTGTTATCAATGATACATTTGTAAATGAATGTGGAAAGGCTGCATCCTATAATTAGGAATGTCTAGTAAAGTAAGATTCCCTTTATGAATGTACATGAATGAGTGGGACATGGGGAAGGTGGGCGGTGCGAGAGGATTGTACCCTTTGTCTTCTTGTTACAAGTAATAATCATGGATGTTCCAATGTTAATATGAAGGCATTACAATACCGCAGTTTTGGGAACAAACAGTGTTTCTATGATTGTTGTGTTTTTATTCAATCGTCTAAAAAGGAACGAGTTAGTGTGATTTGTACATAATCATGTTAGTGTTTTAAATACAGTGTCACTTCTTAGGCTGACGGAGCATGCCATACACTGTAATGATATGCCCTCAATCGATAAGCGTTTGTTGATTTCCACTCTCGAGACCTGGATTGCTCATCCGATAAGAATCATGTGTATTTATCCCTGTTCTTCTTTGATTAATTTACCTTTTATGATTCTGTAGTTTTGTCATTAAATATTGATTTGAAATATAAAACATCAATTAATATATTCTGGTTAATGGTAAAAAGTTGATGCCCCCTGGCCAAAACAAGTTGATCTTGGACATTGATTGTCATGTAATGAGATTAATCTAAGTATAACAGGATGAGACTGTGCCGCCAGGTGGACTTGAACCTGCTACCAAGTCTTACTGGTCTGTTGCTTTACCAGCTAACTTAGTGTAAGGGAAATTCCCTCTAGCCTGACGCTAGGAGGCTGTAGTATCACTTTATTATACTTGTTACAAAAGTGATAGTTCATTACCTTACAATAATGAATACAATAAAGCACATACAATGTATATACACAGTTAGTAAAATATTGGATCTATGAGTTTTCCTTTATGAAAATTAATTGTTTCCTTTATTATTTCAGTGGAAAAAATGAGATTGTATCCTACCAGAAGACTAGTCATCGAATCACCAAACGGATATGCAGTATATGTGTAACCCTGCAGGTACATAAAAGTATGTACATGTTTATAAAACATTGTAGTGTGATTTAAAAATATATGTATTTGTCTCCTTTCTCTCTGTCAACCCCACTCTGTCATGCAATATCATGTCATGGCACAATTAGATACAGTCAAACCTGTCTATAAAGGACACCAAAGGGACATAGCAAAATTGCCCTTTAATATAGATAGATATAGGTCTCCTTTATACAGAGTGCTACCTTTATAGTATATTTCACCAAATGGAACTGATGGGTTTGTATTTTATAAAAAAAGGACCCTTTACCTACAGGTTTGACTGTATTGAGATGGAGGCATTTCCAGTTGAAACAATAACTTGATCATAATATTTGGGTTTATATAATTTTGTACATGTATATTTTAAGGAATGGTGCACATGCTTAGCTATATATACATTGACCAGAATACTTTTTGTCACACTCACTTTTGCATCATTGTTTGAGGTTCACAATTAAATATCTTTTTGTTTTGTTTTGCAGTTCTCATCAGTTTTGAACTTGTCAGTAGCAGTACAGCAGTTATATCTGGCTATGGATCTACAAAGCACTATACAAACTGAAGTTATTTGATCAGTTCCTTTAGCACCTTGAATTATAGCCAGAGAAGTGGAGAATAATTGAGATTGCATCAGGGAAAAGAGACAGAGTGATGTGTATCAAGTTTTAACAAAGAAGGTCCATGTGGAGCTGGAAACAAAACCAATGAAAGGTTTTACGAATGTGATATTTGAAGGTGTTTAATGAATATCATCCATGCAGATTGTACATATATGACTGTAATGACAATCATAATTGACTAAAATAATTTGTGTTTTGTCTGCAATACTGTGGAATGATAGACAACTACATGAATAGATGAGGTGGTATTATTGACACTACTGTTTTCTAAGTTATTGTTAGAAAATTACATGTACATAATAATTGGGCCACTCATCGTTATGTCCATCTGCGTGAAAAGTTTAGTTAGTTGCAAAAGGCCAATTTACTTGAAATTTTACAAGATTCAAGCATTTGGTACATAGTATGTAAATGTGCATTTTTTTCCATTAATAAAGATGGATGAAAAAATCTGCTTTCTTTTTTATTGATAACTTAAGACAGACTTAAGTAATGTTTTCTAATCATCTCTTGTCTGTCGTCGAACATCCTCTGCAGTCCATCAGGCCCCAATTTCTAAAACAAACTTAACTTAAGAACTTACTTAAGTCAAAAAGTTTTACGTAAGTTACATAAGGAGAAAAACAGAAAAACTTAAGTTCTGACTTAAGTCTGCACTTTTGTTTCGAGAAATCTGGGCCTGATCTTCATAGATTGAAGGACTTAATAAACAAGAGGCCCAGAGGGCCTGTATCGCTCACCTGGTTTGTAATGTCAATTCATGTTCTGAATACAGGTTCATTGTTTCTTTTCTGAAGGAATTTGAATATTTACCTCTTATTTCCCTATTGGGCCCCGCCCCTCCTGCCCCCGGGGGGTCAGAGCCAAAATTTATACAAGATTTGTTCTCCTTCCCCCAAGGATATTTGTGGCCAAATTTGGTTACAATCCATGCAGAACTCTATGACTAGTAGCGATTTATAGGATTTACCTCTATTTCCCCTATTGGGCCCCGCCCCTCCTGCCCCCAGAGGGTCAGAGCCAAAATTTATACAAGTTCTTTCCACCTTCCCCCAAAGATGTTTGTGGCCAAATTTGGTTACAATCCATGCAGAACTCTAGGACAAGTAGCGTTATATAGGATTTACCTTTATTTTCCCTATTGGGCCCTGCCCCTCCTGCCCCCAGGGGGTCAGAGCCAAAATTTATACAAGTTCTGTTCCCCTTCCCCCAAGGATGTTTGTGGCCAAATTTGGTTACAATCCATGCAGAACTCTATGACTAGTAGTGATTTAAAGGAAATGTTGACGGACGGACGACGGACAGACGGACGACGGACGCCGCGCCATGACATAAGCTCACCGGCCCTTTGGGCCAGGTGAGCTAAAAAATATTAATTTCATGGCCTAGAGATTTGGTCTAAGATTTTCTTCTAGAGAGTGTACTCCGATACTACAGTTAAATAGGGAAGCATGGTTTGAGAACTATTTGTTTCCCTCAGGAAAACGTTGAACTTTCTTATAATTATCAGTAAGAGATCACAGGGATCTGGCACAAGTTTTCAACCAACACTATATAGACTATATATACATTGTATTTATATACATTGTGAAACAAATCTATGATTTCTGAGCCACAAGACCAGAGAGGGAGACCAAAAGTGGTCAAACTGACCAAGATGTCTACAGTATTTTTCTCGAAATCCAGATATACTCAAATTTAATACTCATTACAGATAAAAGTTTCTTTTTTCAAATACATTTTACATAAAGAGTGTGTTTCCTGAAATCAGGATATTAGGCTTTTCCCAAAGCAAGAAAGTAAAGTTCATTACAAGTATATACATGTAGTTTTCATATAAAAATGAAACAACAAAATGTTTGACCATTATTTATTCAATGGCAGTAAGATTTCATACAAATTTGAATACATATGTCATGGTTATTTGGTTTTGATATGCATCTGTTTGAGTCCTGAATGTTCCTTTACCAAAAAAAGTCAAATTCTTTTTTAAGCATACATAACTCAAGTGACCTCTAAGGCCATTTTATCTTTTGTTTCCATAAAATTTACTAATAAAACATTTCTTACTGTTCAAAATATACTACATAATTACAAGGAAATAGAGTTTTACATTATATTTATTCTAGCAAATTTTCTTTTGATAATGTCTATGATACAAATGTACTTGCCCCATGGGCCTCCATACATTGTATGGAGAAAGTAGTCCATGGCTGCCATTTTGGATTTCTTGTTCATTTATTAACAAACTTTTACTAGTCTATTTTAGATGTTTATCATTATATTATACCAACCAAAGGCATAGCATGACCTAGAAAATAACTTTTAAAAGATATTTGAGTTCCTTTTCAAACAATATATGACTTCACAAATTCTGAGCATTTGCAGCAAAATTTCAACAATTTTGTGGTACTCATTTCATTTCAGAAGTGTTTTTAAATAAATAGTTTATTCACATGGATAGTCTGTTTCCTACTGAACATTTTGGTATATAGAATGTATGTTATATTTAAGTTTTTTAACTTGTAATTCTAACTAGAAAAACACACTCTGAAAAGGGACCTTCTACCTTAATGCCAGAAAAGATCAGATTGTATTTCATAGATCGACATCTCAGGTCCGTAAGTTGTTCTGTAATCTCATCGTTTTTCTCCGTCACATCAGCTAAAAAATTTTAAAAACAATAATAAAAACAAGATGGCTGCGCCCATGCAGATCGGTTACGGTGAGCTCTGAAATTAATTGACGATTGAGTGTATTTTCAGTGTTCTTTTCGTGTTGGGATTTCGCAGACAGATGGGGTCAAGCTGCGATGAAGCCATTGTCTAGCAGTTTGACCCAATAGTTGTATAATTATATGGTTATGAACGTTTGAAGTGGTCTAAGGCATTGGTATAGAATTCACCTGTATTGAACTTTGACCCTACGCTCACCTGTATTGAGCACGTACGGTGGAAAGGAATGCTAAGGACATGTGCATTTGTAAAACAAACTATCAATGTAGCCGTATCTCAGATATCCCAGAACAACAATTGATGTAAATATCTCAACATCTGACTATTCATCTTTGCTAGTGATTTGTACATATGAATAATGCCATAACATATCCCGTGTGCTTATGTACGTGTGTTTTCACTACACGCTTTACCTGTACACACGTATTGCCGATTGTCCGTCACGCTCTACTGACGCGCTACTGACTTGTAAACAAACGGACGATTGCATTGTATGAGTGTATGGTTCTGAATACGGAAGTGTTGAAATAAACTTTACAGGAATATTTTGTGTTCCGTTTATCGTGAAAGACAACGCATGGGGTTATCAGAATGTACGTTATTAGTGCGCGTGTGTGATATTTATCCACGTCATTGTCTATATATGTAACTGAATCATGAGTGATAATAACGAGAACATTGATTGCATGGATCAGACGCCGTCATATACGGATCTCTTACCAGTTGATCAAGAACACATGCAATCCCCATGGCAAAACGGACAAATAAACTTTCATGATAGCCACGTTGAGCATAATGAGAGTTTTATACTTGAATCTGTATCTGTGCGTAACCAAATAGTAATGGATAGTTGCGATGAATACCAGTTATCGACGGAGGATCAAGCCACGTACTCTTCAGATCTGGAATCATATATGGAGCACCTGGAGCAGGTAAAGGATCGCCCAAAAACAATACTTGTGGAGGAAATTCGGCAGTTAACACATGATAGTATCACGGACATTGAAATGTTACGCGATGCGTTATTTGCCAAGGCAAGAACACGCGATGATTTTCCGTATAAGGAAGGGTACCTCAGGAAACGCAAAGAGACGAGGACACCAAATGCCCCATCGTTGCAGGCAAATTTGTCCCGTGACTGTTTCGTGTTAATTCGAGCTTGCGATGGCGAATTCGTTGAGGACTTGTCCGAAGTAGTACCTACAAAACAGAGACGAGATCAATCTTTGTCCGCGTCAATTAGAAATCGTGATACCAACAAAACCGTAGGGATCGGAGTGCTACAAGAATCACTTGCTGTCTTAAAGCGTGAAATCCATCTTATTAAGAGTACATACGAACAGAAAATAGAAGCACTATCATTGAAACTTGAAGGTCTTCTGAAAGAGAAGGAAAGTGCTAAAACTAGAGCTCTCAAGTATAAAGAAGACTTAAAGCTGCTACAATCGGACGTAACAGACTGTAAAACTGTTTGTGAAACGCTGCAAAAGTCTGTCACCGAATTAGAGCTAAAGCAAAATGAAGATCGAACGGAAATAAACTCAGTGAAAACTGATAATAAAAAGATTCGAAAGGAAGGTTTTACAACGATTAAGTATATTGAGGACGAACAGCAAAAGACTAATAGAGAAATAGAACATATAAAGAAACATGTGACGAAAGTGAAGGTTGACGTTAAGGAAATGACAGAGGCTACAACAGATATCAAGAACGTAGCAAAGAGATTTGATAACGACCAACTTAATGGCGTGGAAAGAGTGAAAAAGACGATGAAACTGATGTCAGATCGTATGACTAACTGTACGAAATGCTATGAATCCGATCTCAGTGAGACAAGGGATTCAATAAAGTCGTGTTCGGTTTCTGTAGTTGGGCTAAAGAAACAGATAGACAAACTGAAGAAAGACATACAGAAGAAGAATGAGCGCAATGTGACAAGACAAGACACTCTGCCTCCACGTGACAAATTAACTGACATTATCACTGAACCAACAGTAAAGACTTCCAATAGGTTTGATGTGCTTAGTGTTGAAAAACTTGGAAGTTTCACCGAGAGTGTACCGATCCAAGAACACTCCACATATTCTCAAAAACCTGGAACAGATCGTAACACTGATGAGTCTCATCCTGCTAACGATACTCATCGCACCGCTTGGAGCGACACTGTGAGATCAAAGCCCCAGAAGAAGAAGCGTCCTACTGGCACCGACTCTTCTAATGACGCTGAAACAACCCAGCAATCGATAAAGGTTCATTTTCCATCGTCTGTCTGTAATCCGATGGCAAAAAGATTCGTTGGATTCCAGCAGCACCATAGGAAGAAAATCAGGAGATTTTACGTGCATGGGATAAACCGTCAAATATCCTCAGAAGCTGCAATGCGGTGCTATCTTGAGGAGGCAAATGTGCGCGTTACCCTGTTAAGATACTTCGAGAAGCAATGGAAAAACATAGCATCGGCTCAGTTGAATGTAGTCGCTGAGGACGCGAACATTATATGTGACGAATCATTCTGGCCCGAGGGAATCGGAATGAGGGAATGGCAGCCACGTGAGGTTTTCTTAAATGAACACAGATATGGGTGAGCACATTAATGCATTATGTTGGAACATTGAAGGTATTATGTCAGGAACACCATATCTTATAGATTGCCTTCAGAAATATGAAATTAATTTATGTGGTATATCTGAACATTGGTTACGTGATTTTCACATGTCATTTTTGGATACTTTCAAATCTGTTGGGTATGGGGTTATTGCCAAACCTGTTTTTGAGTTAGATCCTTTTAAGTACAGATGTAACATCAGAGGGGGTGTTTCTCTTTTGTATAAAGAATCCTCTTTTGTTGTCCAAGCCATTGAGGTGGATAGTCCACGGATAGTAGGGGCTGAGATAACTATATCTGATGAACTTGTATTTTATTGTTTTGTTGCTTATATGCCAGCTTCTTCGAGAAGTATTGAGTTGTTCATTGAACACGTTGAGCTTCTAGAATGTTTATATTCAGTATACTCTGAAAGAGGCAAGGTTATTTTTATGGGAGATATGAATGTTAAAATCCAGGGTCCTAAGTGTAATTTTGTTGAAAATGAAAGATCCAACATTTTTCAAGAATTTTTAAACAGATGTAATCTAATATCAGTGAATGTACAAGCTAAGTGTATAGGACCAAATAGTACTTTCTTCCCTCAGACTGGAAATTCAACACTTATTGACCATATTATTGTTGAATCGAGTATGGTAGACTTAGTAGAGACAGCAGTTATTTTAGATGAAAATGATTTGAACCTGTCGGAGCATGTTCCAGTACTAAGTTCAGTAAAGTTGCCAAGTAATGTCACACGTGACTATAGTACATACAATAACAAGTATACTCGGTTCAATTGGAAGAAGGTCGACCATAGTGCTTACAAAGCAGTTTTACATAAGAATTTGTCTTGTGTGAGTAGTATAGAAATTGACGATATCGAACCAGGGTGTTGCTCGAGTTACGAATGCATAGAGAAATATTATGATAAGATAGTGTATGCAATATTTAAATCTTCTGAAGAAAGTATTCCAATTAAAGTGTACAAATCTTATTTAAAACCATACTGGAATGACCAGTTATCTGTTTTTCATCAGAATATGAAATGTACTAGGCAAATATGGATAAATGAGGGAAAACCGAGAGATATGATCTCAGAAAGTTTTAAAGAGTACAAATTCATGAAGAAAGAATTCAGGAAAGCGTTAAGGAAAGCGTTTGAAACCTATATGTCTAATCAGTTATCAGAGATTGATAAATCAAGTGAAATAGATCAAAAATTGTTTTGGTATCTTTTTAGGAATAAATAAAAAAAACGACGGAATTGTCAAACAGAGTTTACATGTAATGGGGAAACATTTAGAGACCCTAAGATCATTGTTGATAAATGGGCATCACATTTTGAAAATATATTTAAGAATGATTACAGTAGTCCGTTTGATAACAGTTTTAAAGATAATATTTCAGGTAAAGTAAGGGAAATTGAGAGTAAACCTTGCGAAGCTGACACGTTTTTAGAGGAACCCATTTCTATATCTGAGGTGAGGAACATTTGTAATAAGTTACAGATCAATAAGTCAGGGGGTCAAGATAGTCTTGTTTATGAACATCTGAAATTTGGGAATGTGGTGTTGTATACTCATCTATCAAATTTATTTAATGCTGTAGTTAAGTGTCGTTACATACCAGCAAAATGGAAAATGGGCACAATAATAACATTGTATAAGGGAAGCGGTAAACCTAAAGATGATCCTAATAGTTATAGGGGATTAACTCTTTTACCAGTCATTTTTAAATTATTTGAAATGATTTTAGCCAAGAGATTGGAACCAGCTCTTAATTCTAATAATTTTCCGAATAGACATCAATCAGCATATCAAAAAGGCCTATGTAGTCTGTTAACTTCATTTAACTTACAGGAATGTATTAATTATAACCTGGAAAGAGAGGAAGATGTTTATGTAGCCTTCCTAGATAGCAATAAGGCATTTGATACGGTGTGGCACGATGGGTTGCTATATAAACTAAATGAGATCGGTATAACGTCGAAATCATGGCATATTTTGAAATCAATATATACTGATATAACAAGTTGTGTTATGTTTAATGGTTTGAATTCAAGATGGATACGGATGGAGAGAGGGATTTTACAAGGGAGTGCGTTGTCTGCCAAAATGTACTTAGTTTTTATAAATAATTTATTAGACATGATTGAAAATTGTAATTATGGTGCGCTTGTTGTAGATTTAAGAATCAATGTACCAACACAAGCTGATGATATATGTCTAGTTAGTACACAGCGTAAAAGTTTACAAAATATGCTTGATATATGTGATTTATACAGTAAAAGGTGGCGCTTCACCTTTTCTGCAGTTAAAAGTAAAATAATGCGTTTCACAAGAACAAAGAAGCGAAACTATGTTGTTAGAAATCTGTATCTATATGAGCAAATTCTTCCTGTAGTTAAGGACATCACACACGTTGGTGTGATATTAAACAATAATTGTAACAGTATGGAACGCACAGTGCGTGCTTGTAATAAGCTTAAAAGTGGTGTCATGAGTTTAATAAGAAGCGGTGCTCATCCTTGTGCCTTAAATCCCTTGACTGTGTGTAAAGTAATTAAATCAAAAGTATATGCTTCTGCCCTGTATGGATGTGAATTGTGGTGCCTTCCAAAATGTGAA
Source organism: Argopecten irradians irradians (assembly GCA_004382745.1). NCBI lineage: Eukaryota > Metazoa > Mollusca > Bivalvia > Pectinida > Pectinidae > Argopecten > Argopecten irradians. Next base: position 781,971 of record SAYR01056045.1, on the reverse strand, counting down.
CTTGTTATGCTAGAAAGAGCTCAGAGGTTTATTTTAAAATCAATTCAAGGATTTCATACAAGAACTCGTACGGATATGTGTACGGGACTTCTTGGATGGTTCAGTATAGAGGCATATATAGACATGAGGAAATTAATGTTTTTTGGTAGATTATGTAACCTCGATAAAAACTGTATGTCATATCAGATATTTTTCACTCGTATTTTTATGTCAGACATGGGATCAGATATGTACAGTTATGGTTTTACAAGTGATATATTAATTATTCTACTTGGGTAGATATTAAAATTTTAGGCCAGTATTAGATTGTCACTAAAATGATTTGGCCATATACTTAATTATTTGGAAAACGATCCTTGTTAACACACAGAATCAGTCGGAGCCGAACTTGCTTGGATGATGTTTCCAATGGTTTGTTCAGTCTGCTTTTGAAGAATATTGACATTTGGTGCACTCCGATACGTCGGTAGGAAGACCATTCCATAGGTTTACCACACGGTTCGAAAAGAAGTTTCTGCTTGAGTTTAGTCTGAAGGACTTATTAAGATTTTATTGGCATTTCCTCTAGTAGCTGTGTATGTTGGTTTTTGAAACATCCTTCTTGAGTCTATAGAATCTATTTGATTGATAATTTTGTAGGGTTTGAATCAAGTCGGATCTTTTTCTCCTATACTCCAGCGTTGGGAGCCAAGTTTTCTTAGTCTCTCACCATATGGGATGTCCTTTAGGGAGGGTATCCTTTTAGTTGCTCTTCTCTGGACGTTTTCAATAGCTCTTTTGTCTTTCTGGTACATTGGTGACCATATAGTTGAACCATACTCTAGGTGAGGTCTTACAAGTGTCTTGTACAATATATTAGAATACATTTGGGTCCATGTAGGTGAATGTTCTGAAGATTACCCCCATGATTTTTGTTTTGCTTTCGCTGTTGCGTGTTTACATGTTCAGTAAAAGTAATTTGTGGTCTATAGTCACCCGGAGTCTTTTTCCAGATGTAGTTTTTCTTGATTGTTATCTTCGAGTTGCTATCTCCAATAGTGAATTTTGAATTTTTGATTCCATTTCGATTTCCATATGTTTGCACTTATCTTAGATTGAGTTCCATAAGCCAGGTATTTGTCCACTTTTAGTTATGTTGTTTATGCTGCTTTGGAGCTCATGAATATGTGTTATAGTACTTGATGCTGAGTATAATTTGGTATCGTCTGCGAAAAGCTTTGTGATACAGGTTGCAGCTTCTGGTATGTCGTTAACATATATTAAAATAGTACTGGTCCAAGTACGCTGCCCTGTGGGACTCCACTGCTTACTGTTTGCACATCAGATTTTTGGCCTATAATATAACTCTCTGTTCATTCCAGATAGAAGTCTTTTATCCAAGATAGTAGCTTCCTTTAATTCCGTAGCTTTCAACTTTATGGAGAAGCAGACGGTGAGACACTTTGTCAAATGCCTTTTTGAAGTCAAGGTAAATGAACGGTCGATGTTATAACCGTTATCTAAAGCAGTTTTTCCAGTCTTCTAGTGTCTCTAGTAGTTGAGTTGTACAAGATCTCCATGTCTGAATCCGTGTTGTTCTTTAGTGAAAAAAATTGTTGGTATCCATATGTTTGATTATTGCGTCAAACGAATTTAATACGTTGTAAAATTTTAGAGGGAACAGACGTCAGGCTGATGGGTTCTGTAGTTTCCTGGATCTTTCCCGTGACCCCCTTTTTGTATATAGGGCTAACGTTGGCCTTTTTCCATGGTTGGGGAGGGTTCCTTCTTGTAGAGATTTCCTGTAAATCAAGGGTGAGAGGCCGTTTCAGTTCTTGGATGGTTTTAACGATGAGGTTGGGGTGAATGTTATCGGGTCCTGGTGACTTGTTGTCTAATTGATTTGTAGTACAGCTTGGTTCAACTATTTGTTCGCGTTATTGGGACATTTTCCAAGGGAGACTGGTATGTTTTGATGGTAGATGGGAAGTGGTTTTGAAGGATCAATCTTTAGTGAAAACACTAGCAAAATAATTGTTCATTATATTTGCTACTCTAAAGGGTCTTGGGGTGATGACCATCTGTAGATTTGACACTGAACATTGTCGGCGCTGTTTTGGTTTTGGATCTCACATATTTCCAGAAGAGCTTGGGTTGGTTTTGATCTTTTGAGGCAATGTCCTGCTCGTACGAATATTTTTAGAAAGTCGGTAGTGCTTTATTTGCTTCGTTTCTGGCTTTTTTTGTAATTATCAAAGTTTCGTAGTTGTTCTTACAGTGTAAGTATTTTGTCCAGAGTCTGCTTTTCTTTCCTTATTTTATCTTGAGCCTCGCGGCTTATATATGGTTTCCTTCGGCTTTGATTTCCAAGCTTATAGGTTGGGACATTGTCCGCTATTTGGTTTCTTCAGGTAGTCTTCAAAGGTATTCAAGTTTCTTCGATGGTTGGAACTGGCTTCTAGCAGTGTCAGATCAAGTTTTGTGTAGATTGTCATTTATTCGGTTGTTTAGTTTCCCTTGAGGAAGTTATATCGGTCTCACATCAACATGTTTTTTGTTGTGGGTTTTCGTGTGTATGTCAGTAGATTGAAATGACAGAAGGAGGTGGTCGCTAAAGCCTAATCCGGGGTTGAGAGTTGGTATCTATCATTCCATCTTCATTTGTAAATATCAATCGAGTATATTGCTTTGTTGACCTTCTCTCAAGCGGTTCTGGTTGGTTTGACCGTGATTGATACAGATGCAGTCCTTGACCTTGGATATAAATAGGGAGGATGGGATGTTGAACTCCAGAGTTTGATGTATATGATGTCCAATCAATTTGCTTGAAGTTGAAAATCTCCCACGATTAACTTGTTGTGAGCTGTTGTTTAAATATATTTGGTCCAGCAGGTTTAATAGTTTGAGATTTCCTGTAGCTGTAGAATTTGGGCTTCTATAGATGGTACATAGGAGCAGACCGATCATTTCCCCAGCAGATTGATGATACAGCATAGTTGATCATCCATGTCATCGACTAATTCAATAATGTCCAACTAAATATGACATTTGACATAGAACTCCTACTCCTCGCTTGCATGTTTTGGGCTGCAACAGGTTATAGTCATCCAATAGCTTAGAACGGCGTCGTCACTCTCATAAAGGGATTCTTGTATTTGTTCTGTCAAACAGATGATATCTGGATGATGGTGTTGTATATAGTTCCTCCCAGCTCGGTTTCTTTGTAGTAGTTAGCGTGTCGCAGTTGGTGTATATTATCGACAGGGAGTTTTCACGGTGGAAAATTTTCAGTTTGGTTTTTTAAAATATTAAAACATTCATTCCTATCTGGATTTATTTGTTGATCGGTCTGGTGGATTCTGTTGAGATTTTCTTCGTCAGAGTCTAACTGTAGATGAGTTTTTTGTGAATGATCACATATTGCAACATTCGGAGACTGGAAGAGCGGTGCTATTATGTACATCCACTGTAGTTAGTATTTGTTGTTGTTCGATGTTCTCATATGAATTGGGCTTATGGAATGACACATTTAGTGTTGTAGTGTTGTTTGTATATTTTTTGCCATACTTTTGATCTGGCTGTTGGGATACCTATGGCGGGGCTATCCCAGACAATTAGGTTATCCGGTAGTGTTGTTATTTCTGCAAGGCTCGGTGTTTCAGACAGGGCAATTCCAACACTATGCCTTTCTGTTTTTCGTTATCTCCCTTGTTTTTAGATGGAATCGTTGTCTCTCTATGATTTGTTGTTCATGATGGGCCATGTTGTTTTTTCAAAGTATTTGTTTACTTCCTATCGTTCTCTGTTGTTTCGTCAGGTCCCTTGTTAAGATTACTCTCTTCATAGTGGGAGGAGACGGTATCTGCTTGTATGTCGGAGCCATTTTCTAGGAGTTTTCTTCTCTCGTTTGGGTTTATTTGCATAATGCTAATTAAAGGTCATTGACTTTATCGGGAGTGAGTTTACCTATTCTATATAGCGCAAGTATTTGAGAAGGATTCTTCTATTCCCAGTATCCGATGCAGCTCGGGAATATTTTTTGGTCATCCGGGCTTTGAAATCTATATCCTCAGATGTTGGTGGTAATTCAGGTGCATAATGGATAAAAATTATATTGGCTTCTTTGGA
>SAYR01056045.1:731995-777839 GCA_004382745.1 Argopecten irradians irradians | reverse complement strand
TAATCTAGAATTTAAGTTAAAGTGTGTCCACTATCAAACTTTACTATACCAACTGGTGTCAATAGATGTCTGGGGAAAGCCCCGCCACTATTACCACCAATTTATATATTAATGCCAAATACTATATTTTAAAATATTAATTATGACATTATACCTCATGAGAAATCAAATCTATATCCTTCGGCTCCACTCAATATGCTATACTAGCATTTTTAACTTGTATTATATGAACTGTAAATACTACGTTTTAATTGCGCGCGCAACCGGAACTCAATTTCTAGTCGGTGTAGGGAGGGGTTAAAAAACCCCTATCAGTCACCGCAATCACGGAGCCCATCAATGCCTCTCCATAAGTCTCCTGACTTCCAATGAGGCCGAAAACCTGCGAATTACCTGCGAAAAAAAAGTCAAATAATAAAAGTTCTAAAAGAAGGATGATGATATAGTCTAGGCCTAAAAGTTTCCACAAGGCTACTACAGGACCACAGGATGAGGGGCGTAGACATCCCAAATCTTCTTCAAGAACTGGGACGTGGTCAGCTCATCATGGTCGTACAATGTACTGGTCCCACATGGCGTGTACGCTACCCTGGATGTTCTCTGATGACGCCAGACATCAGTATGAAGGCCAGTGGTACCTGCTTGCAGGACTCTCCCTTCTGAAGGAATGCATTGACCGAGTATAGCTGTTTGAATGGATCTTTGCTTTAGCGACATGTTCTTGATACAAGGACAATGACATTATGTTCTCCGGTGATATTTTCGCCCAAACCCAATGAACATGAAGCAAGAACATTGTTCTCAGAACACAAATCTCACACCACCTCCAAAGCGGGAGCAAGAAGAACAAACAAGAACAAACATATGCATGGCGGCAAAGTAAAAGCTAGCCTTTCCATTTGACTTTTTTGTTTGTTGCCGTGAAAAGTGCTTCTATTTAAGAATGAAAATACTGATGTAACAGTTAATTGCGAATTTATATTATTGTAAGCAATAATAGGTCGTAAAATATTGCGAAGTTCGATTTTTTACGAATTTCCAATGATCTCTCCATATTGATGTAACGTTACATGTGTACCGTACACGCTACGTGTTTAGAAATGCGAGAAACGCTGGCACGAGTGTCACTTATGTATCAGACATAACAGTATTGACTGGCCAGATTGCATTTTAATCAGTGATATTTATTTCATTGAATCTAAATTATTTTTAAACAATTAACGTTCAATATTAAAAGGTGTGAACTTTTTCATGATTGTTATATAAAAGCAAAGATCTATAAGTCTCATATACGTCCTTGATAAAAGCAGAGATTTAAATATCATTAGTTATCTGCAATGCGGTTTCATCTTAGAAAATCATCTATAAATTGATGAATTGGTAATGTTTCCATGTTTCCTGCTTCAGCCATCGCCATATTCTTAGGTTTTGTTCGCGTTAACGTTGTTTGGGCGAGAATTCATGAGAACACGTTCGGTGCTCGGTTAGGAAAAAAGTTTTCGCCCAAAGACACGTACATGCATGTACAATGTACTTGTCTCGCCGACCCTAAACCCGAGCCGAGTCCGAGCTAAGGGTAGACGTCTCTCCGACCCCGAGCTTTTTAAATAATTGTACATGTAAAATTTATACCTGCCTGATCAGCTAGGTCTACTTGTTGTTTGGATTACAGCAATTCTTATCAAAAAAGCATAATATTTTAATAATTTGGAAAATCGTAAAATGTCACGCTCGAATTAGCCCTAGAAAAGTGATAAAGGACGATTTATAAAATCACATCAATTTCATAAAATATAACTTACACATAAAGATACAACATAACATAAAGAAATGTTGTGTCAAAACTTGTTTTAATAAGTGCTGCCGTTGTGTTGAAAAACGAAAATAACCAAAGCTCGGGCTCGGGGCGGGCTACATGGTTTAGCCCCCACCAATTCAAACGTCTACTTTACCATGATCGTCAAAACCCAAATATAATCTGGATGAAAGCTGGCGCGAAACAAGAAAACGCTTCGAAACTGCTTAAATTGATTGATTGATTCGGTAATAATAATGCTGTTTTTGCATTATTTCAGATATTAATACATTGTTTCATTGATAACATATGTGTAACAGGCGAGGTCTTCACCTGTCTAGTTGTTAAGGTGCATCAGGACACTGAGATCGCCATATTTTGTCAAAATTGAAAGTAAACAAATTTGAATTGCACTGTTCCAAAAGCAATCAAATATTCTCAGTTTCATAAGTGGGACTAAATACACTTGTATAACTTACATGTTTATGTTGTAAAATAGTACTTTATTGGGAGAGGAATATGTTATTTTGAGGTACAATTGACACGTGATTGTAGTCAGGTTGGAGACACTCCCGTATATGCAGGATAGTCCTGCATTTGAGTAATAGTCCCGTATTTGAGGGATAATTTTGTTACGCAAATGCAGTATTCTGTGAAATGAAAAGTGATAAAGTTGATTTAAACATTGTCATCATAAAAGGGCGTCATAATTTTTATATGGCATCATCACTAATACAACTTTACACATGATTACTCAAATGGAAACATATTTCATTATCTAAATGCTAAATGACATATTACCACATGCCCTCCACCTCTGGGTCGCGAGTTCGAATCCTTTGTGGGGCAGTTGCCAGGTACTGACCGCTGGTCGGTGGTTTTTCTCCGGGTACTCCGGCTTTCCTCCACCATCAAACCTGGCACGTCCTTAAATGACCCTGGCTATTAATAGGACGTTAAACTAATCAAACTAAATGCTTGTAAAAGTCACAAACAAATCACCTCTATTGCTTTTACTATGGGGATAAAAATAGAACACAGTCAATCAACCATGACATTTGCACTAAATTTCCCTGATAGCTATACACTGAAGTCTATGGAGAGCACCTAAACTGTCACTTTATTACAAAGTGAGATAATAGAATTCAATGGTTCATACACAAAAACAAAGTTTTCATTTAGTTATATGGCTATTTGAAAATTATGACACCCTTTGTTTATACAAATTTTTAAAGCAACTTTATCCATTTTCATTTCACAGAATCCTGAATTTGAGTAACAAAATTATCCCTCAAATGCAGGACTATCCCGCATATACGGGAGTGTCCCCAACCTGGTAGCTGTAACTTATAAAATTTCTACAGATAAAACTGATCAAAATTCAGATGTGTAATATACCTCTGATTGTGCACTTATGTATCAGGAATTTGAAGTTGTGCCACTGTTGAAATCGGACAAAGGCACAACATCGAATGTACAACATACATGTATTTATTATAAAATTGATGTGTACAATTATGGAAAAGTTTTGTGGAAAGAAATTGTTTGCATTTGGGTTCCAAGACTCTTCAATGTTATCTATTTGAACATTTCCTGTAAAAACTATAATGCAGAGATGAAACACCATATCCTGACATTCATTGAATATACCATTCATTTTGGTATATAATTATGTATATTTTGTTTGTTTTTTCCTGTCTTTTTGAGTATTTAAAACTTTGGGAGCAAAAAGTGTCCTGATGCTCCTTAACCCTGTTTATTTCTTTTAACCCTATTTATTTCTAGCTATTTCTTTTTTCTTCGTCTACAAATATTGTGGATAATTATTAATTTAACACATTTTTAGCCCACCATCATTAGATGGTGGGCTAATCAAATTGCTTTTCGTCCGTCCGTCCGTTAACAATTCTTGTTATCGCTATTTCTCAGAACGTACTGAAGGAATCATTCTCAAATTTCATATGTAGGTTCCCCTATGACCCTAGTTGTGCATATTGCGTTTTGGGACTAATCGGTCAACAAGATGGCCACCAGGCAGCCATCTTGAATTTTGATACTTAAAGTTTGTTATCGCTATTTCTCAGAAAGCACTGAAGGGATCATTCTCAAATTTCATATGTAGGTTCCCCTAGGGCCCAAGTTGTGCATATTGCGTTTTGGGACTGATTGGTAAACAAGATGGCTGCCAGGCAGCCATCTTGGATTTTGATACTTAAAGTTTGTTATCGCTATTTCTCAGAAAGTACTGAAGGGATCATTCTCAAATTTCATATGTAAGTCCCTGTAGGGCCTTAGTTGTGCATATTGCCCCAATCGGTCAACAAGATGGCCACCTTGCAGCCGCCTTGTATTTTGATAGTTAAAGCTTGTTATCGCTATTTTTCAAAAAGTGCTGGAGGGATCTCTCAAATTTCATATATAGGCTCCCCTTGGGCCCTAGTTGTGCATATTGCATTTTATAACTGATAGGTCAACAAGATGGCTGCACGGCCACCATCTTGGATTTCCTTGTTGAAGTTTGTTACCACTATTTCTTAGAAAGTACTATAGCGATCTGTCTCAAATTTTATATGTATTGTGTTTGAAAAAGTTTGAAAAGCAGGGAAAAGATCCTTCTTTCCATTGTCAGACATAGATCATTCTGTGGTGGGCGCCAAGATCCCTCTGGGATCTCTTGTTATTCTTAATATATTTTGTTATACAGGGATTTTAAGAAATGGCCCATTGGGTGGCCATTTTGAAATTTTGTCTTTTTTCGCTTTGAGTATAGCCACAGTTTTACCATTTTTTACTTTAATTGTTTTTATTTTTAAAAATCATCACTGCGCCAGCATTTCTGGGTATCTCGTAGCATCATCCACCTGCTGTGTGACCCAACTGTCCCAGCGAGCGAGCTAGTACATCAGCGACAACCCCATCACTTAATAGCTTGTTGTATTTTGTCCGTAAAATTTAATTTATTTCATATAGACTAGTGGGTATATAATGTAAAACATGTTTATGATGAACGTGCTTAAAACGAAATCATGCTATAAGATGCCTGTAATATATGTGTATAACAAACTATGTTCATAATAAAGTGATTTTGTTGGTCCCTAGAGGTTTTTTTTTTAGAGAGTTTTACTGTTATGTATGTGCTGTTTATCATACAAATAACATATAATTGACATGCAATTTGTATACATCACACTTCAATGGCTATAGAGAGTTTTACTTTCTTTCTCAATCATATAGAATTTTCACCAGCATGTACATGTACAGGAAGTTTTCAGAAGCAGTTCACCAGCACGTAATGTCTTACAGATATATTTCTAGTTATGTCTTGTTCTTCAAACACCAATGAAGTGATGATCATTAATTATGTATCGTGTTTATACGTACAGGCAAAGAGTCAACTACCATAGGATATTTTAAAGGAACATAAAGATGGCAATGCGAGACAGTCATCGTCTATTTCTGCAGTCCTTCATGTCCCGGGGATTACTTGATGCCAAGGAAGTCAGACTTCTCTTCAAAACAGTTTGCCTTAAATTCAATGGTACGTATACAGTGACCTTCATTTCAATGATACTGATAAAGTGACCTTCAATTCTGATAAAGTGACATTCAATTTAATGGTTCTGATAAAATGACCTTCAGTTTAATGCTACTGATAAAGTGACCTTCAATTCAATGGTACTAATAAAGTGACCTTCAATTTAATGGTACTGATAAAGTGACCTTCAATTTAATGGTACTGATAAAGTGACCTTCAATTTAAAGATGCTCCACCGCTGACAAATGGTATTTTTTTACTATAAAAAACAGGAGCAGACGATTTAGTATTTTTCTTCAGTTATAAAAGTTACTTACTTTACACCAATCGCACCATTGAAAAGTTTGAGCTTCTAATTTTACTTCAAGTTAAGAATATGAAAAATAATTAATTGCATCCCGAAAAAATTCCGTGACACTATATCCTATATGGAATGAAGAACTGATTGCGCATGCATCAAAGGCGAAACAAATTATTTTGTATTATTTTTTGTGTTAATTTTTGTGATTAATATCATTTATGCTCTGTCGGCGGTGGAGAATCTTTAATGGTACTGATAAAGTGACCTTCAATTAAATGGTACTGTTAAAGTGACCTTCAATTTAATGGTTCTGATAAAGTGACCTTCAATTTAATGGTTCTGATAAAGTGACCTTCAGTTTAACGGTACTGATAAAGTGGCCTTCAATTCAATGGTTCTGATAAAGTGACCTTCAATTAAATGGTTCTGATAAAGTGACCTTCAATTTAATGATACTAATAAAGTGAACTTCAATTTAATGGAACTAATAAAGAGACCTTCGATTCAATTGTTCTGATAAAGTGACCTTCAATTCAATGGTTCTGATAAAGTGACCTTCAATTTTATGGTACTGATAAAGTGACCTTCAATTTAATGGTTCTGATAAAATGACCTTCAGTTCAATGGTACTGATTATATAAAGTGGCCTTCAATTTAATGGTACTGATAAAGTGACCTTCAATTTAATGGTTCTGATAAAATAACCTTCAATTCAATGGTACTGATTATATAAAGTGGCCTTCAATTTAATGGTACTGATAAAGTGACCTTCAATTTAATGGTTCTGATAAAATGACCTTCAGTTCAATTGTACTGATTATATAAAGTGGCCTTCAATTTAATGATTCTGATAATATGACCTTCAAGTAAATGGTTCTGATAAAATGACCTTCAATTAAATGGTTCTGATAAAATGACCTTCAATTTAATGGTACTGATAAAGTGGTCTTCAATTCAATGGTTCTGATAAAATGACCTTCAGTTCAATGGTACTGATAAAGTGACCTTCAATTAAATGGTTCTGATAAAATGACCTTCAGTTCAATGGTACTGATTATATAAAGTGGCCTTCAATTCAATGGTTCTGATAAAATGACCTTCAATTTAATGGTACTGATAAAATGACCTTCAATTAAATGGTTCTGATAAAATGACCTTCAATTAAATGGTTCTGATAAAATGACCTTCAATTTAATGGTTCTGATAAAATGACCTTCAGTTCAATGGTACTGATTATATAAAATGACCTTCAATTTAATGGTTCTGATAAAGTGACCTTCAATTAAATGGTTCTGATAAAATGACCTTCAATTAAATGGTTCTGATAAAATGACCTTCAATTTAATGGTTCTGATAAAATGACCTTCAGTTCAATGGTACTGATAAAGTGACCTTCAATTCAATGATACTGATAAAGTGACCTTCAATATAATGATACTGGTAAAGTGACCGTCAGTTCAATGATACTGATAATATAAAAATGACCTTCAATTCAATGGTTCTGATAAAGTGATGTTCAATTAAATGGTTATGATAAAATGACCTTCAGTTCAATGGTACTGATAAAGTGACCTTCAATTAATGGTACTGATGATATAAAAATGACCTTCAATTCAATGGTTCTGATAAAGTGACCTTCAATTCAATGGTTCTGATAAAGTGACATTCAATTTAATGGTACTGATAAAGTGACTTTCAATTCAATGGTTCTGATAGAGTAGTCTTCAATTTAATGGTTCTGATAAGGTGGCCTTCCATTTGTTAGTAAGTTAATTTGATAAGTGGCCTTAAATGCATTGGTACTGATAAAGTAGATTATGAAAATTGAAATTTGTTACTTCTTAGAAAGAACTGAAGGGATATTTCACAAAGTTTATATGCAGTTTGTAGTTGAAGTTTAAAAAGAAAAGAAAAGATGCCATCTTTCCATTCTTGGACATAAACAATTTTTTGTGGGCTACATGATCTCTCTGGGACCTCTTATCTTCCCATACAATTGATTAATTTCAAGATAAAAGAAAATAGATATTGTAAGGCAATGCTGCATGTTTGTAAACATGTCACTGATTTGCATGCTTGTCTTTCTGTGTTTACAGAACCTACTGCTGACAGAGAAGAAGACAGAAAATTACAACTGCTTGATTTTGTTCGCACAATTAACATGAAAATTCGTCCTTTTCACATGGAAATAAAGAAAGGAGTGAGTGAAGGTGAAGGAGCCAGTTATTACTGCTTGGTTTGTATTTCTAATTTATAAGTAGTTATTAGAGACACTGACAGGTGTTGTAAAACTGTTAATCAAATCTAAGTAGATATTAGAGGCATTGACAGCAGTGTTTTTTTTTGGTCGAATCTACAGCCGAACTTCGGCTGTTTCCCCTAGCCAAAAAATGCCTTATTTTCCCAATTTTGAAATCAAATTTCCCAATAAAAACTGATCAAATTCAGTGACTTTTGTGTTGATAATTTGTAACAGATTTTCATTCCTAAAATGTGGAAATATAGTCTTCATTACTTAAACAAATAATTTGGGATTAGAAACAATTTTTATTTCACAAAATGAAAACAAAATCGAAATGAGCATAAACTAGGTCGCAAGGTGCACCTTCAGTTCAGAGACGTTTTACAGACATTCAAGCTGATAAAAACAATAGTTAACTGCTTTTAAGTTATATAACAATGTTTCCAGAGTAAACTTACATTTTTAGTCGTCTAATTATTATTTTTTTCGACATAATCAAGGAGTTTTTCTGTGTAAAACAATCTCTGTTCAAGGTAGGAAGTAGCACTTGGGATCTAATAATGGAGCCGGAATCCGGTTTCCGGAATTCAGGAATTTAGAAAAAATGTAAAAGTGAAACGAAAAAAAAAAGTTTTAAAAATGCAAATAGTGCTGAAAATTAATTGTTTTATTTTTTTTCTAATTATAGAAGGAAAATATCTTGTGAAATAGCATCAGAAATATTTATTAGATAATTCTAAAGTTTTTGATTTTCAATTTTCTAGTAAGTACAGTACTGCGATAAAAATATGGTATATTTTGGGGGCAATGGAATTTAATTTTGGGCAATTGCAAGGTAACAATTGGGCTCTACTTGCCCAGGGCCAGTAGTTTTGAAAATTTTTTACACCCCTGAAATTTTTCCCAATTTCTTCCAAATTCCGAGTTATTTTCCCAATTGAAAAGGCATGGGCTGTTGAAAATAGTGAGTGAAAAAAACACTGGACAGGTGTTGTAAAACTGTTAATCAAATTTTAGTAGTTATAAGAGACACTGACAGGTGTTGTAAAACTGTTAATCAAATCTAAGTAGTTATTAGAGACACTGACAGGTGTTGTAAAACTGTTACAGCCGTGCTACCCCTACTGAGAACGATGCATGTATATAAACCCCTACCGCTCTACCGCTGACTTGTATCGATGTATTGAATGAGTGTACTGTAGCCGTGTTATTTATAGACTCGAGTACTATCGCCAAATCCACAGGTAAATTGGTACTGGATGCTACGCTGGGGCCTCTCCTCCAGCTTAACGAAACTGAATGGCTAGTTAGCTTAACCGATCTAAATATCATCAACAATGCGTCTGTATCTACTTAAAAACAAAACAAATATTCTTCAAATTGCATCAACATTCACTTGACTAGTATTTCTTTATTTCAAATATTTTAACAAATCTTCCTATTTCTAGTAAAATTGTATATGAAACTCCTTATAGATCTAGCGATGCTCATTACATGGGGAACCACTATACCATGTCCCGGCTGCAGAGCCATGTGCAAAAAGTCAAAACACATGTGGGATTTATAAGATATGTCCTAAACTGTCCTATATTTAGGATTTTCAATAAGTGGTTTGTAATATTATTACAGCAAAACTAACAAGCTAAAAGGTTAGTGGCATTTTTAACCGTATGGTTTTATATAATTAGCCATCAGCTTGCATCTGGTTACCAACAAAATGTAGTGAGTTCACTCACAATGTGCATGTTTATTGCAAGCCAATGTATCTGCTATCCGATTGCTCTTTAAAGTTTGTTAATGATCTCAAACACACTAATAACTTATTGTGGCAATTTTAAGTAACTAGATTATAATATTTTCAAATAGTTCTGATAACTATTAATGTGTTATATCTCCAGACATTGACATGTACGGAGTACGGCGGACTGCCGATGTTTTTGACATGTTCTGCAAGATATATTTCATTGTTTCAGTTACGGCAGTGGCCATGACACAATGCAATTATAATATGATATTTCTTCTAAATACAACACTTCTTTGTGCAAGTTGTCAAGCATTTATTGTGAATGTTTTGCAATGAAATTACCACCTTTATAACATTGAATTTGTGGTTCCCCGGACATCGTTTTCCCCCAAATTTTTAAATGCGGAAAATATCAGCATTTGCAGCCCTAAGAGAAAATACATGTGCAAAGTACACTGGTGTGTAAGTTATGCAATTTTTTTTTACGGTATTTGTAACAATTACGATTGTGTTTGGTACAGCTAATATAGCCAGAGCGCCCGCGATTTACCTGTGGATTGGCGACAGTACTCGAGTCTATAAATAACTACATTGTAGCTACACTCATCATTCAATACATTGATACAAGTCAGCGGTAGAGCGGTAGGGGTTTATATACACGCATCGTTCTCAGTTGGGGTAGCACGGCTGTAATCAAATCTAAGTAGTTATTAGAGACACTGACATGTGTTGTAAAACTGTTAATCAAATAATACAGGATTATCTTTTAAAAATATTTGCTGGGGTTCAGTGAACCCTGATTTTAAAGACTATCCTAATTTATTTTGTGTTTTAATTTGAAAAGTTTTGAAAGTAAGCAGGTCAAGTAAGTATCTCGTGTAAGGCATGATTGGCTTACTTACAAGACCTGCTTTCGTCCAAACCTTTCAAATTATGCCTTACAGGATATATGACTTCCAAAATAAGACACCCTTGAAAATAGCCTTTCTTGAAAGTTATCCTGGGATTTCCTACTAAAAAAAGCGACACCTTATTTTTGAGATTGAAGGATGTCTCTGATTTCATATGTATACAAATTAAATAACTAAACCAAAGTGCAAATGTGAACTGATAGCTGGGAATGACTCTGTCTTTCATATCGAATACAGGCTTATCTGGGCTGCTAGTTCATGGCCATGAATCAAAGCTTGCAATGTTCATACACACATATATATTAGAAATGGATGGCATTTTTAGCCCATCATCAGATGGTGGGCTGTCCGAATTGCATTTCATCTATGGTTCGTCATCCATCCTTCTGTCCATTAACAATTAATGTTACTACTATTTATCAAAGGTACTGAAGGGTCTGTTCTGTGACAAACTTCATGTGCAGGTTCCCCTAGGGCTCCAGTTGTGCATATTGCATTTTGGGACGGATCGGTGAACAAGATGGCCGATAGGACGCCGTCTTGGATTTTGATATTTGAAGTTTGTTACCTCTATTTTTCAGAAAGTAATGAAGGTATTTTTCTCAAGTTTCATATATGTAGGTTTCCCTTGAGCTCTAGTTGTGCATATTGCATTTTGGGACTGATCAGTTTACAAGATGACCAACAGTTCACCATCTTAGATTTTGAGAGATGAAGTTTTTTATGGCCATTTCTCAGAAAGTACTGGAGGGATTCGCCTTGAATTTTAGGTTTTAGATCTTAGAGCCTAGTTTTGCATATTGCAGTTTGAGACCGATCGGTCTTCAAGATGGCTGACAGGCCGCCGTCTTGGATTTTGTTAATTGAAGTTTGCTACTACTAGACAAATATAAATTTATTTGAAAATTTCTTACCAGTTGATTTTAAAATGTTATTTTGTAGGTCTGTACCAATGAAAGTGCCATTACCAGATTAGCCTCGGACTACACTCAGACTGAGCTGGAATTCTTCAAAAAACTGGTAGGTTTTGATTAATACATATTGTTTACCAGTTTAAACCACCCGATATTTATCCCAAGGAAAACACCTTATGTCAGATAAAATTGTTCATGTGTGTGTGACTCATGAACTTCCTAATCACTGCCTGCACACAATTAAGAGAAAAAAAATGGCTATTGTCTGTAGAGCTATTATACAAATATTGACCTGTTTTCAAGTGGATACGTTAGTTTATCAACTCCAGGAAATTATATGTCACCCAGGATCGAGGGTTGATCAACACAGTATCCAACCTGAAAACAGGTTGATATCTGTTTTATGTATCTATATACTGTAAGCCGTTTGACTTTGAGTTTGTCATGATGCGGTGTCAGGCGTCAGTCAACAAAAATCCCTACTAGCCATAAATGGCAGAATAGATTTTGACCAAGCTTCCATGAGTGAAGAGGAACACATTTTGTAAAAACAGTGGGTCTGGTCACCTAGGAGCCAGAGGGGTTGGGCCCAATTGGGGAAATATAGCAAATTCTTTAAAATGCTTCTTCTTCTGTAGGAACGAAGGAATTTTTAGGTCACCTGACCAGAAGGGTCTGATGACCTATAGTCTTCATGTTTCGTCCGTCGTCATCCGCTGTCCACCTCAGTAAACTTTTCACATTTTCAACTTCTCAAGTTATACCATTGCGATTTGGCTGAAACTTGCCTGAAATTATCCCCCAGAGATGGTCCCATTAAAGTGTTGTTATTTTTTCAGTTCTATCGGTGAAATTTGGCTGAAACTTACGTGAAATGATCTCGATGGTCTGCAATTTGGCTGAAACTTGCCTGAAATGATCCTGACATAGTCCCAAAAGGAGTTGTAATTTTTCGGATCAATCTCAAAAACCAGGATAGCCTCCACAACTGCCATATTGAAAACACATTTTGAACTTCTTCTCAAGTTCTAGTGATGCAATTTGGTTGAAATTTGCCTGAAATGATTCCAATATGGTCCCAACAAAGTCTTGAAAACATTTTTAACATCTTCTCAAGATCTATCAGTGTAGTTTGGCTGAAATGTGCCTGAAACGATCATGACCTGATCTCGTCAATGTATTGATATATCTCCTGTTCATCCCTAATCGAAGATGGCTACCATGACACCATATCTAATTAATTTCCTATACAACTGTTTCCAAAGAAGTCAGATGACCATTAAAGACCTTGGGCCTAGATCTTGTTTTCTAATTTGTAATGATAAACCATGGGACGATATATCACAGTATAAACTACATGGTTTGGTTCACAGTAAATCCTTTAAATCACTACTAGTCATAGAGTTCTGCATGGATTGTAACAAAATTTGGCCAGAAACTTCATTGGGGGATGGGGACTAGAGTTTGTATTGGCTCTGAACCCCTGGGGGCAGGAGGGGCGGGGCTCAATAGGGGAAATACAGGTAAATCCTTAAAATCGCTATTAGTTGTAGACTTCTGCATGGATTTTAACCAAAAGATTATTGGCAGGGTCACATTGATAGCAGTAAACCTGCATTTAAGCGCTTGAATACAACATGCACTCTCTGTCAGTATACCTCCTATATATACCAACACTCGCACCCTCAGTACTAAGGGTATACTATCACTGATGTTATATCCACCATTTGAAATGTCCTAGGAAAACTGAAGGTAACAGAAGACACAAGTAATTTGGTTTTTGATAAACATCAAAAGAATTGAATAACAGTGCACTGTGGTTGACTGTGTGGCTTTGAATTTTGTATTGCTGCTTTTATAATCTTCAAAGGAAGTCTTTGCAGGCCTACGATTGGTTAATTTTTAGCCCATCATCATGTTGGGTCTGGTTTTCTCCTTGAATGCCTCCAGTTTTATTATGATATATACTAGGGGTGGATAAAACGTCAGTGATAGTGACCCCTGGAATATTGAGGAAGCAACACTGGTAACTAGGTGCCCTTCAAAAAATGTTCTCCAGTTTCCTTAGAAACAAAGGTCGATACATTTGGCATCTGCAAACTAGTTTGTATTCAAGGTCTGTTTTGTAGGTTTACTAACGATCATTCTTCCTTAAATTTTTTTGTAGACAATCTGAAAGTAATCTGTTGTTAATAGAATTAAGAATGTCTTACACTACATTTGACCTGTAGGTTGATCTGATTGTTGAAAATGAAGGAGAGATTGGATCTACAGCTGCTGTTAATATTGTGGACAAATTAGATAAAACTATGAAAAAGATGACAAAACAAGATGCTCAGATCCTACTACAGAAACTAGGCGCTACCAAATGGATACTTATACACAAGGTAAACCTTGATTCTCTTTTTAATTTGCTAATACTATTACCGCGGGTACTAACATTTCACACTCTGCAGTTTTTCCTTTCATCACTCTTTGACAGGAACCAGTTTGCAAAATTTTTATGCAACCTGGAATTGCATTTTATGATATGTTTAGAAAACAATACTGGTAAAAACTTAAAATTTGCTGTATTTTGAAATACTTAGGTTACAGGAAAAGTATCCCTATCTACAAGGTGCCTGTTGGAGCTAGAGCAGTATATTCTAGATGTGTACGGATCAGATGACGGGAATCTGAAGTGTAATATGTGTAACAAACTGTGTATTAAGGTATGTATCTGTAGTAATGTCATGACTAGTTATATATGCTAGAGGTCAACCTAATAATGGTGTGACTAGTTGTATATCCTAGAGGTCAACCTAGTAATGTTGTAACTACTTGTATATCCTAGAGGTCAACCTAGTAATGGTGTGACTAGTTGTATATCCTAGAGGTCAACCTAGTAATGATGTGACTAGTTGTATATCCTAGAGGTCAACCTAGTAATGGTCTGACTAGTTGTATATCCTAGAGGTCAACCTAGTGATGGTGTGACTAGTTGTTTCAACTAGAGGTCCACCTAGTAATGTTGTGACTAGTTGTATATCCTAGAGGTCAACCTAGTAATGGTGTGACTAGTTGTATATCATATAAGTCAACCTAGTAATGGTGTGACTAGTTGTATACCCTAGAGGTCAATCTAGTAGTGGTGTGACTAGTTGTTTCAACTAGAGGTCAACCTAGTAATGCTGTGACTAGTTGTATATCCTAGAGGTCAACCTAGTAATTTTGTGACTAGTTGTTTCAGCTAGAGGTCCACCTAGTAATGGTGTGACTAGTTGTTTCAACTAGAGGTCAACCTAGTAATGGTGTGACTAGTTGTATATCCTAGAGGTCCACCTAGTAATGGTGTGACTAGTTGTATATCCTAGAGGTCAACCTAGTAATGGTGTGACTAGTTGTATATCCTAGAGGTCAACCTAGTAATGGTGTGACTAGTTGTATATCCTAGAGGTCAACCTAGTAATGGTGTGACTAGTTGTATATCCTAGAGGTCAACCTAGTAATGGTGTGACTAGTTGTATATCCTAGAGGTCAACCTAGTAATGGTGTGACTAGTTGTATATCCTAGAGGTCAACCTAGTAATGGTGTGACTAGTTGTATATCCTAGAGGTCAACCTAGTAATGGTGTGACTAGTTGTATATCCTAGAGGTCAACCTAGTAATGGTGTGACTAGTTGTATATCCTAGAGGTCAACCTAGTAATGGTGTGACTAGTTGTATATCCTAGAGGTCAACCTAGTAATGGTGTGACTAGTTGTATATCCTAGAGGTCCACCTAGTAATGGTGTGACTAGTTGTTTCAACTAGAGGTCAACCAAGTAATGTTGTGACTAGTTGTATATCCTAGAGGTCTAGTTGTATATCCTAGAGGTCAACCTAGTAATGGTGTGACTAGTTGTATATCCTAGAGGTCAACCAAGTAATGTTGTGACTAGTGGTATATCCAAGAGGTCCACCTAGTAATGGTGTGACTAGTTGTATACCTAGAGGTCAACCTAGTAATGGTGTGACTAGTTGTATATCCTAGAGGTCAACCTAGTGATGGTGTGACTAGTTGTATATCCTAGAGGTCAACTTAGTGATGGTGTGACTAGTTGTATATCCTAGAGGTCAACCTAGTAATGGTGTGACTAGCTGTATACCCTAGAGGTCAACCTAGTAATGGTGTGACTAGTTGTATATCCAAGAGGTCAACCTAGTAATGGTGTGAGTAGTTGGTTAACTAGAGGTCAACCTAGTAATGGTGTGACTAGTTGTTTCAACTAGAGGTCAATCTAGTAGTCACAGCATTACTAACAACTAGTTATTCACTTGATTTGAACAACCAAGATGAGCTGACGTCATGATGATGCATTGATTTCTATCTTGTGTTTTAATTGTGATCAGTTCTACTTTTACCTGATTTATCACCCCTTTTTCTAGTCTTAAGTTATTGATCTTGCCTTGTTCTAGGGCCAGAGCTGTGATAATTGCCAGACAAAACTTCATCTCCACTGTGCAAGCAGATTCTTCCAGAATAAAGACAATCCAAAGTGTCCCAATAAAACTTGTGGATCATCATGGCCTCATCCAGTTTCCAAGAAAGGTAAGCATTTTGGTCTTAAAAAAAAATACTTTTCTGAAATGTAAAATCAAATTGTTATCCCTCTGTTGATGAAAACGGAGTGAACTCTAGTGTTTGTCTCTCTCTAAATGTCTGTTTATGCACGTGTTGTTCCAGATGAAAGCTACATTACGACCCTCAAAAGAAGTGGGGGAACGTGTCTTACATGTTGTTCCAGATGATAGCTACATTACGACCCTCAAAAGAAGTGAGGGGACGTGTCTTACATGTTGTTCAAGATGATAGCTACATTACGACCCTCAAAAGAAGTGGGGGAACGTGTCTTACATGTTGTTCAAGATGATAGCTACATTACGACCCTCAAAAGAAGTGGGGGGACGTGTCTTACATGTTGTTCAAGATGATAGCTACATTATGACCCTCAAAAGAAGTGGGGGGACGTGTCTTACATGTTGTTCCAGATGATAGCTACATTACGACCCTCAAAAGAAGTGGGGGGACGTTTTCAGATGATAACTTTATTCAGATGTTGGTTTTCAGATGATAACTTTACTCAGATATTGGTTTTCAGATGATAACTTTATTCAGATGTTAGTTTTCAGATGATAACTTTATTCAGATGTTGGTTTTCATATGATAACTTTATTCAGATGTTAGTTTTCAGATGATAACTTTTCCATGTTTGTTGACATAGATGTAACTATACATTGGAATGGTCCATGTTTGTTGACACAGATGTAACTATACATTGGAATGGTCCATGTTTGTTGACACAGATGTAACTATACATTGGAATGGTCCATGTTTGTTGACATAGATGTAACTATACATTGGAATGGTTCATGTTTGTTGACACAGATGTAACTATACATTGGAATGGTCCATGTTTGTTGACACAGATGTAACTATACATTGGAATGGTCCATGTTTGTTGACACAGTTATAACTATACATTGGAATGGTCCATGTTTGTTGACACAGTTCCAGATGTAACTATACATTGGAATGGTCCATGTTTGTTGACACAGTTATAACTATACATTGGAATGGTCCATGTTTGTTGACACAGATGTAACTATACATTGGAATGGTCCATGTTTGTTGATACAGATGTAACTATACATTGGAATGGTCCATGTTTGTTGACACAGATGTAACTATACATTGGAATGGTCCATGTTTGTTGACACAGATGTAACTAAAAGTTGCAATGATCCACTGTTAAAAGAGTTTGTTTATTGACACAGGTCCAGTAGCTGATATACAGAACAGCCAAATACCTTCCACATCTTCATCATCAGATGCTATTAGTCGTAAAAGGAAAGGACGACCTTGACCCCTTCCACATCGTCATCATCAGATGCTATTAGTCGTAAAAGGAAAGGACGACCTTGACCCAAGCTGACCTTTGGTTGACAAAAGGATAATAGTCAAATTATATTATTCTGTATAAAAGTGTATGTTGACTGAAACTTAAATTATCATTTAATTATCATTAAAATGTTTCGTAAAAGTTTCCTTTATCTGTTGATGTTTTTACTTCGATATATTATTAGCTCTTCTGTAGCAATGAAGCTTTATTGGGTGAAAGAAACCAATTTTGTATAGATGTTGGGTCTGGTCCCTCAGGGGCCTGAGGGATGGGGTCCAATAGGGAAAATATATTTTTAGCCCACCATCATCAGATGGTGGGCTATTCAAATCGCCCTGCGTCCGTGGTCCGGCGTCCGTCGTCCGTCCGTAAACAATGCTTGTTATCACTATTTCTTAAAAACTACTGCAAGGATTTTGTTCAAACTTCACATAGAGGGTCCCCTTGGTCCATATTTGTGCCATACAGATTTTGTGGCTGATCGGAAAAACAAGATGGCCGCCAGGCAGCCATCTTTGATTTTGGCAGTTAAGTTTGTTATCAATATTTCTTGAGAACTACCGAAGGGATTTTTTTCAAACTTCACATGGAGGTTACCCTTGGTCTCTAGTTGTGCCATACAGATTTTGAGGCTGATCGGAAAAAACAAGATGGCCAGGCGGCCATCTTGGATTTTGATAGTTAATGTTTGATATCCCTATTTCTCAAAAAGTGCTGAAGGGATCTTTCTCAAATTTAATATGTAGGTTCCCCTTGGGCCCTAGTTGTGCATAATGCATTTTTGGACCAATCGGTGAACAAGATGGCCACCAGGCCGCCATCTTGGATTTTGATAGTTAAAGTTTGTTATCGCTATTTCTCAGATAGTACTGAAGGGATCTGTCTCAAATTTCATATGTAGGTTCCCCTAGGGACCTTGTTGTGCATATTGCATTTTGGGACCGATCGGTCAACAAGATGGCCGCCAGGCAGCCATCTTTGATTTTGTTATTCAAAGTTTGTTATCACTATTTCTCAGAAAGTACTGAAGGGATCTGTCTCAAAATTCATATGTAGGTTCCCCTAGGGCCCTAGTTGTGCATATTGTGATTTGGGACCGATCGGTCAACAAGATTGCTGCCAGGCAGCCATCTTGGATTTTGATATTCAAAGTTTGTTATCGCTATTTCTCAGAAAGTATTGAATGGATCTTTCTCAAATTTTACATGTAGGTTCCCCTAGGGCCTTAGTTGTGCATATTGTGATTTGGGACCGATTGATTAACAAGATGGCCGCCAAGGAGTCATCTTGGATTTTGATCGTTGAAGTTTATTACCGCTATTTCTGAAAAGGTACTGAAGCGATCCGTCTCAAATGTTATATGTAGTATGTTTGAAAAAGTTTAAAAAGTAGAGAAAAGATCAATCTTTCCTTTGTCAGACATAGATCATTCTTTGGTGGGCACCAAGATCCCTCTTGGATCTCTTGTTTCCATAATTGTTTATTTTCTGCATATTAATTAAACAAAAATGAAACAAACAATCCCACATTATTTATTAGCTCACTTTCCTAGTGATGTTATACCATGGTGCAGCGACTGGCGTCAAATTTTCCATTTAAACAAGTTCATCTTAATAACCAATAGGCCTAGGGACCTGATATTAGGCATGTGACATGCTTTGATGAAGGACTACCAAGTTTTTTCAAATGAATAACCTTTTTTATCCCCCGTGAAACGCGTTTGTGGGGGATATTTAATTGGGCTCCGTCCGTCCGTTCGAGATTCTTTTCTGGGCTATAACTCAAATAGAGATTGAACATTGTTTTGATTTGCGTTAAAGATGGTATGAATGCAATGGGATACAGACATATTCTACATGTAGCACTCATTCCACCTTTAACGCAATCAAAACACTGTTCAATCTATATTTTTACATAAATAAATTGGGTTTTTTTTTTTCAATTTGATCATATATCAATGTCCATTTCGAATAAAATTGAGATAAATTGGGCTGAACGACTACCGGTATGTGTCATTGTCAGGGTAGGAGAGGGAGCCGCTGTATTTGATTTTCAACCGAGAAAAGTTACTGTGATATAGCCTATTTATTGTATGATCGTTGAGCTGTTTGTCATGTTTGTATCGGTGTGCAAACCAGATAGAGACTAAATTCATCATAATCATGACTTTTATGTTATTGTAAGGTGGATAGACAAGTGTTTGCATGTGTAGGCCTGTTTTGAATGCAAAGACTGAGGATAAAGCTGATGATACTGTTTCGGTTAGGCTACCTGTAATGTTTTTAGCCCACCATCATCAGATGGTGGGCTATTCAAATCGCTTTTCGTCTGTGGTCCGTCGTCCGTCCTTCCGTCCGTCCGTCCGTCCTTCCGTCTGTTAACATTTCTTGTTACCGCTATTTCTCGGAAAGGGCTGAAGGGATCTTTCTCAAATTTCATATGTAGGTTCCCCTAGGACCCTAGTTGTGCATATTGCATTTTGGGACCGATCGGTCAACAAGATGGCCGACAGGCGGCCATCTTGGATTTTGGTAGGTGAAGTTTGTTACCGCCATTTCTCAGAAAGTACT
The DNA here is from genome assembly GCA_004382745.1 of Argopecten irradians irradians. NCBI lineage: Eukaryota > Metazoa > Mollusca > Bivalvia > Pectinida > Pectinidae > Argopecten > Argopecten irradians. Next base: position 757,905 of record SAYR01056045.1, on the reverse strand, counting down.
GAAGGGATCTTTCTCAAATTTCATATGTAGGTTCCCCTAGGACCCTAGTTGTGCATATTGCATTTTGGGACCGATCGGTCAACAAGATGGCCGACAGGCGACCATCTTGGATTTTGGTAGTTAAAGTTTGTTACCGCTATTTCTCAGAAAGTACTGAAGGGATTCTTCTCAAATTTTATATGTAGGTCCCCCTAGGGCCCTAGTTGTGCATATTGCATTTTGTAACTGATAGGTCAACAAGATGGCGGCACGGCCGCCATCTTGGATTTCATTGTTGAAGTTTGTTACCACTATTTCATAGAAAGTACTATAGCGATCTGTCTCAAATTTTATATGTAGTGTGTTTGAAAAAGTTTGAAAAGCAGGGGAAAGATCCCTCTTTCCATTGTCAGACATCGATCATTCTTTGGTGGGCGCCAAGATCCCTCTGGTTAGGTCATCTGACCGAAGGTCAGGATGACCTATTGTCATCGTGTTTCGTCCGTCGTTGTCCGCCATGTATTGTGCGTAAAACTATTTATACAAAAGCCTACTCCTCCTAAACTCTTTAGTGAATTACATCCATATTTGGTGTTAAACATCCTTGGGGAAGGGCAATCATATTTTATATAAATGAGATAGGTCCGACCCCTAGGGACTGAGGAATGGGGCCCCAAAAGGGGAAATTTTCTTAATATTAGTTTTAAAATCCTACTCCTCCTTCATCCTTGGATTGATTTCATCCATATTTGGTGTGAAACATCTTGGGGAAGGACAATCATATTTTATATAAATGAGCCAGGTCTGACCCCTAGGGACTGAGGAATGGGGCCCCAAAAGGGCAAATTTTCTTAGTTATAGCTTTAAAATCCTACTCCTCCTTCATCCTTGAATGGATTACATCTATATTTATTGTAAAACATCATTAGGGAAGGACAATCATATTTTATATAAATGAGCCTGGTCCGACCCCTAGGGGCTGAGGGGTGGCGCCCCAAATGGGCAAATTTTTAGCTCACCTGGTCTGAAGGGCTGGTGAGCTTATGTCATGGCACGGAGTCCGGCGTCCGTTGGCGTCTGTCGTCCGTCTGTCCTTCAACATTTCCTTTAAATCGCTACTTATCATAGAGTTCTGCATGGATTGTAACTAAATTTGGCCACAAACATCCTTGGGGGAAGGGGAATTTTGGCTCTGACCCACTAGGGGCAGGAGGGGTGGGGCCCAATAGGGGAAATAGAGGTAAATCCTATAAATTGCTACTTGTCCTAGAGTTCTGCATGGATTGTAACCAAATTTGGCCACAAACATCCTTCGGGGATTGGGAACAGAACTTGTATAAATTTTGGCTCTGACCCCCCGGGGCAGGAGGGGTGGGGCCGATTGGGGAAATAGAGGTAAATTCTTTAAATCGCTACTTGTCCTAGAGTTCTGCATGGATTGTAACCAAATTTGGCCACAAACATCCTTGGGGGAGGGGGAACAGAACTTGTATAAATTTTGGCTCTGGTCCCCGGGGGGCAGGAGGGGCGGGGCCCAATAGGGGAAATAGAGGTAAATCCTTTAAATCGCTACTTGTCATAGAGTTCTGCATGGATTGTAACCAAAATTAGCCACAAACTTCCTTGCAGGAAGGGGAACAGAACTTGTATAAATTTTGGCTCTAGTCCCCAGGGGGCAGGAAGGGCGGGGCCCAATAGAGGAAATAGAGGTAAATCCTTTAAATTGCTACTTGTCATAGAGTTCTGCATGGATTGTAACCAAAATTAGCCACAAACTTCCTTGGAGGAAGGGGAATCGAACTTGTATAAATTTTGGCTCTGGTCCCCCGGGGGCAATAGGGGCGGGGCCCAATAAGGGAAATAGAGGTAAATCCTTTAAATTGCTACTTGTCATAGAGTTCTGAATGGAATGTAACCAAATTTAAACCACAAACATCCTTGGGGGAAGGGGAACAGATCTTGTATAAATTTTGGCTCTGGTCCCCCGGGGGCAGGAAGGGCGGGGCCCAATAGGGGAAATAGAGGTAATTCCTTTGAATCGCTACTTGTCCTAGAGTTCTGCATGGATTGTAACCAAATTTGGCCACAATCATTCTTTGGGGAGGGGGAACAGAATTTGTATAAATTTTGGCTCTGAACCCCCGGGGGCAGGAGGGGCGGGGCCCAATAGGGGAAATAGAGGTAAATCCTTTAAATCGCTACTTGTCCTAGAATTTTGCTTGGATTGTGAACAAATTTGGCCATAAACATCCTTGGGGGAAGGGGAACAGAACTTGTATAAATTTTGGCTTTGACCCCCTGGAGGCAAGAGGGTTGGGGCCCAATAGGGGATTTAGAGGTTATTATTAAAATTCCTTCAGAAAAGAAACAATGAACCTGTATTCAGATCATTACTTGGCATAACAAACCAGGTGAGCGATACAGGCCCTCTGGGCCTCTTGTCTTAATTTTAGCTTTAAAATCCTACTCCTCCTTCATCCTTGGATGAATTTCATCTATATTTGGTGTGAAACATCATTGGGGAAGGACAATCATATTTTATATAAATCAGCCTGGTCCGACCCCTAGGGGCTGAGGGGTGGGGCCCCAAATGGGGAAATTTTCTTAATTTTAGCTTTAAAATTCTACTCCTCCTTCATCCTTGGATGTATTTCATCTATATTTGGTGTAAAACATCATTGGGGAAGGACAATCATATTTCATATAAATTAGCCTGGTCCAACCCCTAGGGGCTGAGGTGTTGGGCCCCAAAAGGGCAAATTTTCTTAATTTTAGCTTGCCCACTTCCCGTTTTCTGGTTTCGGTCTCTGATCTCAATGAAAAGTGGTCTATAGTAATTTTAATTGATGCTGAACAACATGCAAACATTTTCGTAAAGATTTTGGTATTCCAAGATGGCCGCTGGCCCACTTCCTGTTTTCAGGTTTCAGTCTCCGATCTCAATGAAAAGTGGTCTATAGGGGTTTTAATTGATGCCGAACAACATGCAAACATTTTCGTAAAGATTTTGGTATTCCAAGATGGCCGCTGGCCCACTTTCTGTTTTTAGGTTTCAGTCTCCGATCTCAATGAAAGTTGGTCTATAGGGGTTTTAATTTATTCAGAAGGGGGAACTTTAGGTGAGGACAATCATATTTTATAAAAGGAGGAGTGAGTGCGCATGCGCTACAGAATGGACGTCTTCCAATCCTGAGTCCAACCTTTTTCTTCATTGTCACCTTTCCTGGCCATTTCAAGACTATTCATCTATTAACCTTGCTCCATCTGTGTGTCATTTCATATTGTGCCTCAGGGTCGCACTGAGGACGAAGACGATAACATACATATGTGTATAACATTGTCCATTGTGATTGTCTTCACCGGTCCGTAGGCCCCTCACAGTATACTGGTAAGTGGCACATCAGCATGTATTTTATTTGGATAATGCAAGTAGTCATTCTGACTACGATTTTCCAAAACACACAACCTTGCATCAAAACCCCTTTACATGTAAATCATCCCGAACCCTACATCTTCTTGGACAATATGGTGCATGTTACAAAGATTCATGGTGAAACAGACTCTTCTGTCGTATACGAACATTATAAGTTACCTCTGTTTCTGTTCAATCAATGTCCTATTAATGTGCAAATTACCCAATCGATCAACTTGCACATGCTATATAAAATTTTACAACCAAAACGTATCCAAACAAAAATGACATCATGTAAACTACTCCATTTCTTAGTTCTCATGATACTACTGTAGGCCAACGATATCCAAGTTAATGTAGTTTGCGAGTCCTGCGATCAGTGGTTCCACACAGATTGTCAAAACATCAATAGTGATACATATCAGGACCTAAATAACAGCATGGTCAGCTGGTATTGCCTCATATGTAACCAACCAAATTACAGCTTAGTAGTATATGACCTCCACACCATCAGTACATCAAATCGCTTTGACACGCTAGAAAATATTCCATCTGGTTCCAACAAAAATGACAACAGCTATGTTATACCAACCAGGCCCTTAAACACATCAACACCTATACGAAGGTCCAAAAGCTGTACCACAAAGACCGAAAACTCAAAACCCCTCAGAATCCTAAATCCACCATGATTTCACAACAAAAAGGGTGGTGGTGTTCTCCTAGCAATTAAATCGGACTATCTTAGCACAGAAGTCACTGATCTTACGCCTACTAATGGCTTAACAGAATTAGTATGGGCTAAAATGCAGACCACCGGTATGAAAACCCTATACCTGGCAGCCTTCTACAACCCTAAAACATCAGACGAAAGTAGTCTAAATGGACTGGATAAAGCGATCAGAAAAGTTTCATCATTGAACAATGCCCAAATTGTCATAGGTGGGGACTTCAACTACCCAGGGTGGGACTGGAAAAATAAGGTCCTGAAGCCCCATACAAATCATCCGATGCTGCACTACGCCTTTAGCAATCTCCTAGATGACGCAGGGCTCACGCAAATTATAGACCAACCCACTAGATAACAAACGTACCAAACCAGGTCATAAGATCTGAGGTAATGCCTGGTATCTCTGATCATGATAGTGTGTTTGTTGAGTTCAGCTTTTGCCCACAGAAAGCTAAGCTAATCCCACGCAGTTTCCCACTCTACAAACATGCTAAGTGGGATACCATCAGAAAAGGATTAGAAACCCTTCATGCCACTATTAGTACCACCACCTATGGGACGTCTTTAAATCCACACTCAATGTCCTAGTAATGGAACATATACTCCATATCACCACCTAACCCAAACATAACAACCCATGGGTTGATAATGAGATAAAGCATATACTCAGGAAGAGAGACCGCCTGTACAAAAAAGTTTAAAAAAAATGGTGATTCAAACCTACGTGAACATTATAAAAAGCTGAAACATGACATACAGAGAATGCTCCGACAGTCATACTGGCAATATGTAGAGGGTATCCTGACACCACATGAAAATGATAACACATACAGTGCTTCTAAAAGGTTTTGGTCTTACATTAAAAACAAAAAACAGATAACATCGGCATATCCTCCCTGAAATCTGAGGGCAAATTATTAACTGATCCCATAGCTAAAGCTGAAGCACTTAACCTCCAATTTCAGTCGGTCTTCAGTACTGGAGCCAAATTTTCAGCGGTAGAATTTTCAAAAAAATGTAATATAACTACACCACACTTTCCTATCATGCCCGAAATCCTGATTACACCTGAAGGAATATTGAAACTTTTAAATAATCTAAACCCCAGTAAAGCCGCTGGCCCTGACGAACTCAAACCAAGGATCCTTAAGCACTTGGCACCAGAAATTGCCTCTATACTCTCAATTATCTTCAACCAATCTCTCCTCTCTGGATCTGTTCCTACTGACTGGAGGCTAGCGCATGTCGCCCCAATCTATAAAAAAGGCAATAAGATCAACCCTGAAAACTATAGACCTATATCACCTACCTGTATATGTAGTAAGCTGTTAGAGCACATCGTGGTTAGTAATATCATGAACCATTCAGATACTCGCAACATCCTGTATCAACTACAGCACGGTTTCCGCAGGTCACTATCATGCGAAACCCAATAAATAGAATTCATTGATGATGTTACTAAACATGTAGACCAAGGCAAACAGACTGATGTACTTATAATGGATTTCTCCAAGGCTTTTGATAAGATGAGTCATTCTCTCCTATGTCACAAGCTGAGGTACTATGGAATCAATGACAGGGTTAACACCTGGATTGAGAATTTCTTACATAATAGAAAGCAGGCTGTTATAGTAGAAGGTGAAAGATCTGGTTACGTAGATGTCAAGTCTGGAGTCCCTCAAGGCTCAGTCTTAGGTCATTCCCTCTTCTTCTTTTACAGCAATGACATACCAACTGGCCTTAATTCCACCGTACGCCTTTTTGCAGATGACACCATTGCATACCTGACAATAAAATCCACACATGATGCGAAATGCCTACAAGAAGACCTTAATAAACTTGCCGAATGGGAAAAGTCTTGGGAAATGTCATTCCACCCAGACAAATGCAACATCCTATCAATAACAAATAACAAACAGGCCATTCATCACAAATACATCCTACACCAGAAAGAATTACAACATGTAGACAAAGCCAAATACCTAGGCATTACAATCCAATCAAACCTGAAATGGGAATCCCATATACCCAACATCTGTGGAAAAGCCAACTCCACCCTGGGCTTTCTCCGTAGAAACCTCAAGATCGGTTCTACCTCTATTAAAGAACAGGCCTATAAGACCCTTGTTAGACCACATCACTAGAGTACGCCTGCTCAGTATGGGACCCTTACAATAAATCTGACATCAGTAAAATTGAAATGGTACAAAGAAGAGCAGCAAGATTTGTCACCAACAAACAAAGAAACCCCTCCAGTGTTGGTGACATGATTCAACATCTAAACAGGCGCTCTCTAGAACACCGTAGGAAAGACATGCGACTAACCATGCTTCATAAAATAACACATAATAAAAGAAACATCAGAAAAGACTTACTCGCTCCTCCAGTACAAGACATGCACATCCGTACACATATCAGACTCATGCAGAACACAAACACGTAAATATTCATTTTTTCCTAGAACCATAACAGACTGGAATTCCTTGTTACCACAAATTCTCTCAAACCCTTCAACTACAACATTCAAATCAGCAATCCTTTCTGCCTATTAAACTTTTTTTTTCACTCACTCCAATTTGACATAAACTTCAGCTTGATGAAGGTGGTCAATATAATATAGATAATAAAGGACCGAGCTAAGACCCATTGGGATAGCACGGCGGAGGTCCAAAACGGGAGCTTTGCTGAAATTTGGCTTTAAAATCTGACTCCTCCTTATATTAATCCTTGAATTGGGTTACAACCATATATGGATGAAGGGCTACCAAGTTTGTTCAACAAATGACATTTACATATTTCAGAAACTTACATATTCAACTAAGGAGTTCCTTGTATTGTTTATATTAATTGTTAACCAATACTTTATACTGTGACTTTGTTTTATGCCATGAGTCAGATGACCGTTAAGGCCCATGGGCCTCTTGTTTTTAGTGCAAGCGTACTCGCACTGTTATTTTCCTGTTCGGGTTTAGAGTCTGTGTACATCCGCTATGCGCATGCAACAGAGGAAGTTAGTCAGTGTCTTATAGCGTTTAATAGATTTCGGCATGATTAGTGACATCAAACTTTCAAAAACATATTAAGATATACTTGTCAGCGATAATCTACTAAAAATTAACAAGTGACATTATACAGTGCTAAACGCATTTGTTTTGTGTAAACGATATTTTAAGCAGCTGATCGACTTTGGAAACTTCCGGAACAATACCATACAATTCAGGTTTATATAGTCAATAAAAGAAAGTGACGAAAGGGATAACTTTTAGTACCGGCAACATATTTAACTTATTTCACATCATCCTAGATCCTAGGTGTACGTTGCTCTATTGCTTACTAAGCCCTGTGACCATAAACCACATTTGCTGCAGTTCTAATTAATATTTATAAAATTACACAGCTTTGCGTAAAAGAAACAGAATAAAAAAACACATTATATTAGTCTGAGTGTCTGAGCTCTAGATCTGATGTACCCCAGAAAGGCGTTCAAGCATGACACAGGTAAGTCAGGCAACGTGAAGTTAGCACCGTATTCAGGATTCGGGATTCAAATAACGAATCCAGTGCCAGCACCTTATTCGGGATTCAAAAATGAACAAATAAATAACAATTTCGAGACATAAAAAACAGACCGAGACATGATTTCACAACTACAAAAAAATTTAGAACCTCGATAAATTGTTTTGAATTTGAATAACGAATCCGGTGCCAGCACCGTATTCGGGATTCCAATAACGAATCCGGTGCCAGCACCGTATTCGGGATTCAGTGAAGTGTATATAGACATCATTTAAATACTTGAAAGCCGTAAAATACCGCCTTACTACGTATTTCGTAATATTTGAATCCCAAATCCGATGCCAGCTCGGGATTCGGGATTTCAATAACGAATCCGGTGCCAGAACCATATTCGGGATTCAGTAAAGTGTATATAGACATCATTTAAATACTTGAAAGCCGTAATACACCTCCTTACTACGTATTTCGTTATTCAGTTTGAATCCCAAATCCGGTGCCAGCACCGTATTCGGGATTCGGGATTTCAATAAGGAATCCGGTGACAGAAATTTATTCGTTATTTAGTAAAACGTATACAGACATCATTTAAACACTTGAAAGTCGTAAAACATCTCCTTAGATCGTATTTCGTTTTTCAGTTTGAATAGCAAATCCGGTGCCAGCACCGTATTCGGGATTAAGTAAAACGTATATAGGCATCATTGAAACACTTTAAAGCCGTAAAACAACTCCTTAGATCGTTTTTCGTTATTCAGTTTGAATAACGAAACCGGTGCCAGCGCCGGATTCAGGATTCAGGATTCGGGATTCCAATTAGGAATCCGATGCCAAAAACATACTCGTTATTTAGTAAAACCTATATAGACATCATTTAAACACTTGAAGGACGTAAAACACCTCCTTAGATCGTATTTCGTTATTCAGTTTGAATAACGAATACGGTGCCAGCACTGTATTCGGGATTCCAATAACGAATCCGGTGTCAGCACCGTATTCGGGATTCGGGATTTGTGATTCGGGATTCGAATATCGAATCCGGTGCCAGCACCGTATTCGGGATTCATTAAAGCGTTTATAGACATTATTTGAATACCTGAAAGCCGTAAAACACCTCCTAACATCGGATTTATATATCAGGTTGAGTAACGAATCCGGTGCCAGCACCGTATTCGGGATTCCAATAACGAATTCGGAATTTCAATAAGGAATCAGAAACTTATCCGTCATTTAGTAAAACGTATATAGACATCATTTAAACACTTGAACGCCGTAAAACATCTCCTAACATCGTATTTATATAGTCAGATTGAATATATTGGATCGTATTTCCTTATTCAGTTTGATTAGCAAATCCAGTGCCAGCACCGTATTCGGGATTCGGGATTCCAATAACGAATCTGGTGCCAGCACCGCATTCGGGATTCGGGATTCCAATAAGGAATCCGGTGCCAGAAATTTATTTGTCATTTAGTAAAACGAATATAGACATCATTTAAACACTTGAAAGCAGTAAAACACCTCCTTAGATCGTATTTCTATATTCAGTTTGAATAACGAATCAGGTGCCAGCACCGTAGTCAGGATTAGGAACTCCAATAAGGAATCAGAACTTATTCGTCATTAACTAAAACGTATATGGGCATCATCTAAACACTTGAAAGCGTAAAACATATCCTAACATCGTATTTATATATTCAGATTGAATATATTGGATCGTATTTCGTTATTCAGTTTGATTAGCAAATCCGGTGCCAGAACCCTATTCGGGATTCCAATAAGGAATCCGGTGCCAGAAACTTATTTGTCGTTTAGTAAAACGTATATAGACATCACTTAAACACTTAAAAGCAGTAAAACACCCCCTTAGATCGTATTTCGTTATTCAGTTTGAATAACGAATCCGGTGCCAGCACCGTATTCGGGATTCCAATAAGGAATTTGGTGACAGAAACTTATTCGTTATTTAGTAAAACGTATACAGACATCATTTACAGACACCATATCGGATGCGCGTCCTAGCACTTACTGCCGTTCAGTACGACATATTTCTTGTCTTGCTATCCCGAGCACGCCTCAGGTGTCATTTCTCGCCAATATCTTGTTGGCTAAGCGTTTTTCTGTTTTTAAAAAAAACCGCTCAATCGATGAACCTTGCCGTTCCTGTTTGTTGACTTCATCTTCTCTTGGTCCACTCTTTTTGGGAGGACTCTTTCTTCTATTCAGAAGGGTTTGAAGGATGAATTGGTCGCTTCTGTCCTTCTTTGAAGAGAATGCAGACCATGAAGGCCAGTTCCTCACAGGTAACAGCGCGACCCAAGAAGAAGGCTAAAATTTCAGTTCCCCAGTCTGCTATGTGGAAGCCTTACTTCAAGGTCAACAATTGGAATAATCCGAGCCCTCTTGGAGATATGAAGAATCCACCTCCTTGGTCATTCTAGACAAAGGTTTGTTATGGAGGACTACGCACCTCCAGTCTCAAATACAGGTCCTTTTTCGCAAGATTAGGCCTCGGGAGAGGAAAGGATTCTCCAATTTGGGAGGGTTTCGATCTTCCTCCTCCCGATCTGCCTGTAGGAGGTCGTCTGTCTGCCTTCCTTCCGGAGTGGAGGTAAATCCTTTGTCAGTAGTTAATAAGGGGTTAGGCATTCCCCTCTTGCGGAATCCTTCTTGCTGACAAAGCCTATCTTCTTTCCATCTCCGGGGATCCGGAAAATGCACTTTTAGAGACTAAAGAGCGCGGTCGAGGAGGTACCTATAGAGGACTGCACAAACAGCTGCTTCTATTCAAAAATGTTTCTGGCCCACAAAAATTCCGGAGCCTGGCGTTCACACAAATATCTATGTGCCTTTACAATGGGGACAACCTACGTCACCGGAAGTGATATCGGGCACACAAAAACAATGAAAAAACGCCCGCTTCAAGATGAAAATCGGCTGAAATTATGACATAAAAGCAATGCATCTTCTAAACCTATCGTGCGTCAAAGACAGTGTATTGTTAGAGACTCTGTGAAATTATTAGATATCGTCAAACTAGCTCAGATTATGCAAACACCTCGACACAATAGTTTTCGATAGCAGGGATATCGGTCACATTTTATTTACTAAGACGTTATAAATTGCAAATAAATAAATTTTGCTGCCACAAAACTGTCCCGTTTACTTATATGTAATATATGACTGTTGGAAGAAAATATTTCATTTATTATATCTGCTAGTGGAGAATCATATACGGTGCTTAATTAGAAATTATGAAAGTGATATCGGTCACACTTAGAACTTTAGGGGTATCGGTCACATCTTAAGTTACGAAAACTGTGGATAAGACGCCAAAATACTTTTATTAAATTTATCTGATCTTGAAAGACGACTTTTTAACCCCATATCAGTAAATGGTTAACGAGCTATTGAAATCGCCTTTCGTCTATTGCTTGTCATCCGTCCGTCTTTTTTTCCCACAGCGTGGCTATTGGTCACATTTTGTTCACCTAAATATGTCAAGTGTAATTTTTTTGAACTTTACTGTTATTTACTGATATAAAATACCTTATATCTGAAGTAGTAGCTATCATTTTATCCGCTACAAAAGTGACATACCTGTATAACCTAGTTGGTGTTTTGTTGTTTTTAAAAAGGATGTCGTTCACAGGGTAACGGTCACATCCAAAGATTTTGAAATGGTTTGTCGCTTCGTAAAGATTGCTGAAATATTGCAGCGTTGTTTTCCCAAACTAATCATTCAGGTAAAGAGAATACTACCGAGATACATGATACATCATTAACTATTATCGTAACTTTTTTTTTGCTGAATACTTTGGTTATTCGTACACTGTATATTGTTTCGTTTTTGTCTATACATGTATTTGTACACACAGTTGGTTCTTGCATTGTCTTTGCGTGGAATGTTTGCTGAAGTAAAGTAGAACTGAGGCAACCCTTACCAAGTAGACAAATTACATCTCCGTGGAGTACCATTGTATTATTTTGAAGTACGTTTCTGTGTTAAAATAATTATAATTTAAAAACTTCGTAGTGACAATATACAAGAAACTACATAAAACTTAAAGATGTAAAGGCATCCGATGTAAACAAAAGGAAAAGCACACTGATCTATAAGCTACAGAAATACGTGAATATGATAGACAGGATCACTGAGGGGTTTTAGCTGATAGCGTTTGTACAGTTCTACATGTCAGTTCACTAATAATTTCTCGACAGATTTAACAAACAATAACGATTGAAAAGGTACTTAGAATATATCTTAACAACAATAGCACAAATGATCATATGCAAACAAATTATAAAAGCAAATCAGTTGTTAACAAGAGGGCCAAGAGATATCGTGACGTTTACCATTGGATTTACAAATCGGTCAATTTAACATGTTGGTCCAAAAGGTACTTAGAATATATCTTAACAACAATATCACAAATGATCATATGCAAACAAATTATAAAAGAAAATCAGTTGATAACAAGAGGGCCAAGAGATATCGTGACGAGATGGTTAGGGACCGCATTGCCTTTGGAGTTAAAAATCCCAAGGTACGTGAAAAACTGATAAATATTGGATCAGATTTGACCCTAGCCAAGGCACTTGACACAGCTAGAAATTATGAACTCAGTCATGCTCAAGCCAGAGATATGTCCAAGATTGATTTGGAAGAAGTAAACATGGTTGCAAAATCTAAATTTAAGAAGAAATCTGCTGTGAGCGTGAAACCGAAAAAAACTATCACTGACAATGATGATGAATGTGGTAGATGTAGATATAGCAAGAAACACAAAGTCTGTCCAGCAATTGGCCAAACCTGCAAGAAATGCAAATTAAATGATCACTTCGCTAAAAAATGTGGTTCAAAGAAGAAAAAAATCAACATGATTAATGTTCAGAAGTCAGAAGACAGCTCAGAAGATGAATTATATGTAGGCTCGATCAAGCGCGACCACACAGAAGTCACCGAATGGACTCAGACGATAAACGTGGAGGATGGTGAAATAAACTTTCAATTAGATACTGGGGCAGCATGCAATGTCCTAAGTTATCAGAACGTGAAAGATTTGAACAAGTTGTCCGACCTCAAGTCTACCAGTGTTCCGTTACGTTCCTACTCAGGACACAAGATGATACCAAAAGGGGTAGTAACTCTTGATTGTAAGTACAAAAGTACCCAGTACAACACAGTTTTCCAGGTTGTGGACAGTACAAACATAAAGCCAATTCTCGGAGCAAAGGCCTGTGAGAACATGGGTTTAGACTTTAGTGGCTAGAATGTATCGCATAGAACATACCTACAAGAACATTCCGAACATTCCGGACGACATAGTCAAGGACTATGGATCTCTTTTCAAAGGTATCGGATGTATGCCAGGAGTACATACTATCAAGACGGACCCTGGTGTAAAACTTGACGCGACGTCAGGGTTTAGGCAATTACGCCTAGACCGTGAAAGTACAAAACTGTGTACATTTAACTCACCATTTGGCCGATACAGCTTCACGAGACTTCCCTTCGGTATTAAGAGTGCACCGGAAGTGTACCAACGCGCTATCACAGAAATGATCGCAGGTCTCGAGGGATGTGAGGCAATAGTTGATGATATCCTTATTTGGGGTACCAACCTCGAGGAACATGACGCTAGACTACAGAGAGTGTGAAGGAATATAACCTCCGATTGAGTCCTGACAAGTGTGAGTTTAGGAAAAGTAAACTGACATATGTAGGTCATGTGCTCAGTGACCTTGGTGCTAAGCCTGACGAGTCTAAAGTCCGCGCAGTGATTGAAATGACAGCACCAACATGCAAGAAAGAACTACAAACTTTTCTAGGATTCGTGCAATACCTGGGTAAGTTTGTGCCCAACTTATCAGAGGTTAGTGCACCACTGAGAGAACTTTTGCAGAAAACCACAGAGTGGTATTGGGACGACGCTCAAGAAAATAGCTTCAAGCGACTCAAACAGCTAGTAACGCAAGCACCAGTTCTGTGCTGTTACAACCCTGAAAAGGAACTGACGTTAACTGTCGACGCAAGCGCAAAGGGCTTAGGAGCAGCAATTATACAATAAGGAAAACCTGTTGCTTATTCATCAAGGGCCTTAACCCCTGCACAACAGAATTACGCTCAAATTGAGAAGGAGGCTTTAGCCATAGCCTTTGGATGTCAGAGATTTCATCAATTCATATACGGAAGCCAGGTTACCGTAGAGAGTGACCATCAACCGCTTCAGTCGATATTCCGTAAACCGTTGATGACAGCGCCACCTAGACTGCAACGAATATTGCTAACATTGCAGAAGTACGACTTGAACATTGTATACAAACCCGGTAAGGAGATGTTCATTGCGGACACTCTTAGCAGAGCGTTCTTACCTGAAAGCTCAGACGACATCGTTCCAGATTTGACGATAAACTCTTTGCTAACCTCGTATCTACCTGTATCTCCAGTAATGTACCGTAAACTACAAGAGGAGACAGCAAAGGATAGAGAGTTACAGACACTTCAGGATGTTGTGTTAGAAGGTTGGCCAGAAACCAAAGTTGAGGTAGTAACGGAGATTCTACCCTACTGGAATTTCAGAGATGAAATATCGTGTGTGGATGGTTTGTTGTACAAGAACCACAAACTCATCATTCCAAAATCCATGCGTCCAGAAATGCTGAAAATTATTCACAAATCTCATCTAGGAATAGTCAAGTCCAAATCCTTACAGTACCTGAACCGTTTAACGTTCCCAGCCTAACGCAAACGCAACGCAAAAAAATCGTCCGTTAGCTAATGCTAACGATTGCTAACGCTAACGATTAACGATAAACGATTAACGCAATACCGGCTAACGATTAACGATTAACGCAAAACAATCGGCTATGATAAACCGGAAATACCATTGTTATAATCACGGACACGGCTTGACGGTAAATAAATTACAGATCTTGACGTTCTGAAATACAAACGAAAGTACAAGAAAAACTGGAGTATGTTCGGGATTAAAGTTTCTGTATCATATAAACATTTGCCTATGAAAACTATATGGACACGATGAGGTCAAAGACGACAGTACTCAATGTAAAGTTTCCACTTTACATGTACAAAATGTACGTTTACAAAATGAATTACATGTGCAACTGTGTGTATGGAGAAAGAATGGTATTATTCTAAAGTGTCATTTTACCCGATATTTTAAGAAATAACAAATTATTACAACATCTCTTTACTGATAATAACACAATGAAGTCAAACACGACTGTACTCGATACGAAGTTTCCACTTCACACGTACACGTACGTTTACAAATTACGTGTACAGCCGTATGTATTAAGAGAGAATTGTATTATTCTAAGTATTCAAGTTGACACAGCTAGAAATTATGAACTCAGTCATGCTCAAGCCAGAGATATGTCCAAGATTGATTTGGAAGAAGTAAACATGGTTGCGAAATCTAAATTTAAGAAGAAATCTGCTGTGAGCGTGAAACCGAAAAAAACTATCACTGACAATGATGATGAATGTGGTAGATGTAGATATAGCAAGAAACACAAAGTCTGTCCAGCAATTGGCCAAACCTGCAAGAAATGCAAATTAAATGATCACTTCGCTAAAAAATGTGGTTCAAAGAAGAAAAAAATCAACATGATTAATGTTCAGAAGTCAGAAGACAGCTCAGAAGATGAATTATATGTAGGCTCGATCAAGCGCGACCACACAGAAGTCACCGAATGGACTCAGACGATAAACGTGGAGGATGGTGAAATAAACTTTCAATTAGATACTGGGGCAGCATGCAATGTCCTAAGTTATCAGAACGTGAAAGATTTGAACAAGTTGTCCGACCTCAAGTCTACCAGTGTTCCGTTACGTTCCTACTCAGGACACAAGATGATACCAAAAGGGGTAGTAACTCTTGATTGTAAGTACAAAGGTACCCAGTACAACACAGTTTTCCAGGTTGTGGACAGTACAAACATAAAGCCAATTCTCGGAGCAAAGGCCTGTGAGAAAATGGGTTTAGTGGCTAGAATGTATCGCATAGAACAAACCTACAAGAACATTCCGGACGACATAGTCAAGGACTATGGATCTCTTTTCAAAGGTATCGGATGTATGCCAGGAGTACATACTATCAAGACGGACCCTGGTGTAAAACCAGTTATACACCCTCCAAGGAAGATACCGTTAGCCCTAAAGGCAAAGGTGAAAGCGGAACTAGACTTATTTTGTAATCTTATCTGTCTCAAAAATGAGCATTAATAAATACAATCCTATGCTAAAAATGATTATCAAAATATCTATATCTAACAAAATATTTGATAATTGTATGTCTACATGGTAACGAACTTCAAGTTGTCGACTACCGCGTTTTTCCATTGGTGCATTATGCACAATTAGAGTAAAGAGAGAGATACATGTAGTACTTATAAAATTCTAGAAAGATTCATCAAGTATTAAGCTCACATGTTGAATTTGAACCATAGCATACAAATCCATCTATTAGAATCAAGAAAGATGACTTTCTAAACATGAAGTTTAAAAAAGATCCTTAATACTCTCTGGCAAATACATGTAGCGGTATCGAAATAAATCGGATTGATTCCGAAATATGTTATACATAACTGGATCTACATATGAAACCCCCCAGTACTTCAGAGAATGACGAGCAATGGGGGGAGGCTATTTTTATAGCTTGCCAACCATTTGCTGATGGTGGGTTAAAAAGATCAATTCAATAAAAGTATTTTGACGGGTTATCCATTAGAGTTGTATGAATGCGTAAATAACGACTACATGTACAATGCTGTAATATTCAGTTTTCGTAACTTTGGATGTGACCGTTAACCTTAAAGTTCTAAGAGTGACCGATATCACTTTCATAACTTCAAATTAAGCACGATATGTTTAGAAGATGCATTGCTTTTATGTCATAATTTCAGCCGATTTTCATCTTGAAGCGGGCGTTTTTTCATTGTTTTTGTGTGCCCGATATCACTTCCGGTGACGTAGGTTGTCCCCATTGCTTTACCAGGCACGTTGATTCACCTAACTTCAAAATGGAGACTCCACCGGTCATCATAGCTTCAGTGTGGGCCACTTCATCAAGAGTACTTCCAGATTCTCATCAAGAGGTCGGCACAACAAGCCGTCGTGCCATACGCACTTATGCTGAGAAATTATGTACTTATGCTTTCAGATACTTGTAAAGTGGATCTAGATCATGTAACATTATTTTATGCTAACTTAGAATCCAAGCAAGTCAATTAAACTCTTGTATTTGTTGCAGCTCTGTTGAAGATGTTTGTCACCTCTTTCTATTTTACCCTAGATCAAAACTGAAAGATGACCTTTAATTGACTCTCTGTCTCTCCTACAAGTAGATATCTAACTAAATCTGAAATTGAATCGTAAACTAAATGTTTATGTATATTAACTTGCTAACAAGGTGAAGTAATCACCTTAGTTATGATCTATATTCTGCAATGTGTGCATGTATCCAGAAATACAGAAATACATTGAATCAACAGGTAGATCTTAAAGCCTTTAGTAACTTTTAAGTACTAGTAAAATGAATATATATTTTAATTCAACTGCATATTTACTAATCTATTCCTACTTTCTCCTTTGCTGTATCATATAGTATGATGGGGCTTGGCCTACGGACTGGCGAAATCATGAATGTTAAGTGCAAACGAATATTCGTTTCTTTTCCTTTATGGATTGAATGTAAAAATGAATATACCTGTATTTATAAATGATTATATACTCCATCAGTGTTGCTCATGATCTGTATATTTGTGGTTGGGTAGACACTCAGTGGTAAAACACCATGGTCATTTTAGTGCTGCCTGCAGGTTACAATGAATGTCGGAGTGAGAGTGAAATAGAGGGATCAAGTTAAGAGTCAAAATCCAGTTTAACTAAAATCAAATTAAGCGAATATTGAACACTGACCAATTAATACCGTAATCATTTAGTGTTTGATATAACAATAATAATAAGTTATGCATGTTATTCATCGCTATAGGTAATTCCTTCTATAGTATATGTACATCATTATCTATTAATGTGTTTTTCAGTAACATGCACGATTTGTATCAATTCTAAAAAAGTAATTACATGTCATTTTATAGAGTCAATCCAGTGCAAAAGCATGCATCTACATACAGGCATACAATCATGTGGAGAAGGCGTATATAGGTTTTGCCTGCTGCCCGATCCAAATTAAATCTTTTGATTTAATAAAATATTTTGAAACATGGAAGGAGTATATTTCGACGATTCTCTCATGCTCCACCTAGTGTGAGTAGAACACCCATCTTGTTCTGAATCAGAAGTCCGAGGTCTGCTCTTCTCAGGACTTTGTCTTCCTGGGAAACCATTTTCACACGATTCAGAGAATTGCCTTTCCACTGTTTGAGAAGTTCGAGAAGGCCAAAGATTTTAGTGGTCTTGTTGCTCATCGGCTGGTCCTATGTCCAGATTCGTTGGTTTCTCGGTTTCTGAGTTACCTCAACGCTCTGGCAGATGTGGTCGCTCTGGGGAGACATTACATCAGACTTTTCCAGATGTTCCTCCTCACGAACTCGGTCACTATAATCAGGAAATGAGAGGCTTGGTTTCCTCTCAACAACCAGTCGGTGAAAGTGATTGCTCGGTGTATGAATATGAAGGACAATGTTTTCCGAGGGGAGTTGTCAGTTATTCAAGCCAGCTCCCACCATGACCTTGTTCACGAATGCGTGTATGATAGGTTAAGGAGCTTACCTCGATGGCCATTGTCAAGCATTGGATGTACCACCATGGCTCATTCAGACACCTGATAGCAATTTATCTCTACATGAGAGGACAAAGTCCAATGCATTACTCGAAGAATGGAAATCCTCCTTTTTGATATGCATTAGGGCTTTCCCTGATCATGTTCAGATCTACACTGACGGCTCAAAAGATGGTGATAGTGTTGCAGTAGCATGCTGTACATCTATTCACTGTTTCTCTATCCGACTCCCGGATGTTGCCTCCATTTTCTCTGCGGAAGCACATGCTGACGGTCTGGCGCTTGATCATATCGAAGAACACCGCACGAATCTGTTTCGATCAGTTTTTTATGTCTCGAAATTACTATTTATTTGTTCATTTTTGAATCCCGAATAAAGTGCTGGCACCGGATTCGTTATTCGAATCCCGAATTCCGAATCCCGAATACGGTGCTGGCACCGGATTCGTTATTCAAACTCAAAACAATTTATCGCGGTTTTAATTTTTTTGTGGTTGTGAAATCATGTTTCGATCTGTTTTTAGCTCACCTGGCCCGAAGGGCCGGTGAGCTTATGTCATGGCGCGGCGTCCGTCGTCCGTCGTCCGTCGTCCGTCCGTCCGTCAACATTTCCTTTAAATCGCTACTTGTCATAAAGTACTGCATGGATTTTAACAAAATTTGGTCAGAAACTTCCTTAGGGGAAGGGGATCAGATTTTGCATAAATGGTGACCCTGACCCCCCTGGGGCAGGAGGGGTGGGGCCCAATAGGGGAAATAGAGGTAAATCCTATAAATCGCTACTTGTCCTAGAGTTCTGCATAGATTATAACCAATTTTGGTAAGAAACTTCCTTAGGGGAAGGGGATCAGATTTTGCATAAATGGTGACCCTGACCCCCCTGGGGCAGGAGGGGCGGGGCCCCAATAGGGAAATAGAGGTAAATCCTATAAATCGCTACTTGTCCTAGAGTTCTGCATAGATTATAACCAAATTTGGTCAGAAACTTCCTTAGGGGAAGGGGATCAGATTTTGCATAAATGGTGATCCTGACCCCCGGGGGCAGGAGGGGCGGGGCCCAATAGGGGAAATAGAGGTAAATCCTATAAATCGCTACTTTTCCTAGAGTTCTGCATGGATTATAACCAAATTTGGCCACAAACATCTTTGGGAGAAGGGGAACAGAATTTGTATAAATTTTGGCTCTGTACCCCGGGGGCAGGAGGGGCGGGGCCCAATAGAGGAATTAGAGGTAAATCCTATAAATCGCTACTTGTCCTAGAGTAATGCATGGATTGTAACCAAATTTGGCCACAAACATCCTTGGGGGAAGGGGAACAGAACTTGTATTAATTTTGGCTCTGACTCCCTGGGGGCAGGAGGGGTGGGGTCCAATAGGGAAATTTGATGTTAATATTCAAATTCCTTCAGAAAAGAAACAATGAACCTGTATTCAGAACATTACTTTGCATTACAAACCAGGTTATTCGAATCCCGAATCCCGAATACGGTGCTGGCACCGGATTCGTTATTCAAACTGAATAACGAAATACGATCTTAGGAGTTGTTTTACGTCTTTCAAGTATTCAAATGATGTATATATACGTTTTACGGAATCCCGAATAAGGTGCTGGCACCGGATTCGTTATTGGAATCCCGAATTCCGAATCTCGAATACGCTGCTGGCACCGGATTCGTTATTCAAACTGAATAACGAAATGCGTAGTAAGGAGGTGTTTTACGGCTTTCAAGTATTTAAATGATGTCTATATACGTTTAACTGTATCCCGATTACGGTGCTGGCACCGAATTCGTTATTGAAATCCCGAATCCCGAATCCCGAAGACGGTGCTGGCACCGGATTCGTTATTCAAACTGAATAACGAAATATGATATAGGAAGTTGTTTTACGACTTTCAAGTATTTAAATGATGTCTATATACGTTTTACTGTATCACGAATACGGTGCTGGCACCGAATTCGTTATTGGAATCCCGAATCCCGAATCCCAAATTCGGTGCTGGCACCGGATTCGTTATTTAAACTAAATATAGAAATACGATTTTTTACGGCTTTCAGGTATTTTAATGATGTCTATATACGTTTTACTGAATCCCGAATAAGGTGCTGGCACCAGATTCGTTTTCGAATCCCGAATCCCGAATACGGTGCTGGCACCGGATTCGTTATTCATACTTAATAAAGAAATACGATCTAAGGAGGTATTTTACGGCTTTCAAGTGTTTAAATGATGTCTATATACGTTTTACTAAATACCGAGTAAGTTTCTGGTACCGGATTCCTAATTGGAATCCCGAATACCAAATCCCAAATACTGTGATGGCACCAGATTCGTTATTTAAACTGAATAACGGTGGCAACGGATTCGTTATTCGAATCCCGAATCCCGAATCCCGAATACGGTGCTGGCACCGGATTCGTTATTCAAACTCAAAACAATTTATCGAGGTTTTAAATTTTTTGTGGTTGTGAAATCATGTTTCGATCTGTTTTTTATGTCTTAAAATTGTTATTTATTTGTTCATTTTTGAATCCCGAAGAAGGTGCTGGCACCGGATTCGTTATTCGAATCCCGAATTCCGAATACGGTGCTAACTTCACGTTGCCGGTAAGTCACCACGTGCACAGAGACTGGACCATGTTCTAGCGGACGACTATTTTGAACAGCGAACCAATTGTATTGTATTAATATCAATATGATGATATACACACTTTTATGTAACAAAGAACTTCAAAGTAATTTCACATTTAAAGTTCTGATGAAGTAAAGGAAAGTATTTATTACAATGCACCTAGGGCGTAAACCATTTCTTTGCAATAGTTGCAATAAGGATAATGAGCGAAAGTGCTATGTACACCTGCTGCATAGGATGATTTCATACCGGAAATTAAGGTTAGGAAGTATTTAGCGAATACTTAATGTCTAATAGACATATTTCTAGTTTTCTTCTGGAAACCTGTACATGATCTGTTAACCTTTTGTTCACTTAGAGACTCCCAGAATTGTTCTCCGACAATCACATGTTCTGTACACACATACTGATGTAACTATGGAATTCCCCGAACATTCCGGAGAAGAGCCCCGACCAGCAATTCATTTTCTTTTATTACAATTCCTGAACACATATTCTGATTTGATGTCAAAAACATATTAAATTGGATATAATAACAACTCTTTATTAGGATTATCAAAATATGTATTCATACGTCATTGCGATTACGCTAATGCAACTCCCCTCCCGTTGACTATATAGGGACATAAGTAAATGTAAACCGTTCAACGTAGCTCCTTGACCTTCATTCAAGGTCACAGGGGTCAAATAGGCTGAAATATCTTGTTCACGACTCCATGTTGGATCTTAGTAGAACGCCCGTGACGTCATTTATTCAATACGTCATACAGTACTGTGTATCACGTGACAGATTACTCTATAGCTAAAAGGAAGCTAACTAGTTAAGCTAACCTTAGCATGAATATACAACATCCTTCCCTTTAGAGAAAATTAGATTAATTAGTAAATATTACTAACTGATATGTGTTTGATGGCAATATAAATCATTTACAATATTTTGTTTTTAACAGTCTTTGAATATTAAAAGCTGAAAAAGAGGTTTCAGAGTCTTTTGTTATTGAACATTTTTTTTTTTTTTTTTTTTACACACATATCACTGATTAACAGCAACCGTCTCTTTTGGAACCACCTGAAAAGAAGGTTTTAAATGTCTGTACGTACTTTCCTATAGATCCATATAGAAAATAACAAGAACTAATATAACTATCACATTCAGTCATTATTATTATATATGAAGCCTGAAAAAGAGGTTTGTGAGTCTCTATTTAAGCACTTAATCCTGGAATGACTAGAATGAATTTACTTGAATTTTGAACACATAATTGAACATTTTTTTTTTTTTACACAGTTCAGTTTCCTTCACAATATCGCTGCGGTACTTTTACTACTCGTCCACTCCTGGTCACTTTCATGGGCTTGACACTTTCACCAGGGGGCGTATACGTAGGAGACAATGGCGAGGGCATTGTCCTGACATCAGTATTACCAAGCGTTGGAGACAATGGCGAGGGCATTGTCCTGACATCAGTATTACCATGCGATAAAGACAATGGCGAGGGCATTGTCCTGACATCAGTATTACCATGCGTTGGAGACAATGGCGAGGGCATTGGCCTGACATCAGTGGTCAAACCTACAGCACGAGTAGGTCTCAGGAACCTTCGGTTTCGACGATACCGCTTTCCATTAGAGTTCTGTACAACATAAGAACGAGGTGTGTCATGTTTGTATAATACAGTTCCAGCTTCCCACATATTTGACTTAGCAGGATATCTGATTAACACACGATCACCGTTGTAGATTGTTTTGAGTGGTGTGGCCTTTGCGTGCTTATCAAAGTTCCTCTGTTGTTTTTCCTGACGGGTTTTAAGACTGGAATATGTAGCAGCGTCCAAGGTAGATGCTAAAAGTGGAGCTGTTGTTGGTAACTTTGACTTCAGCCGTCGACCGAGGAACATTTGTGCTGGTGACAAGCCCACACCTTCAATGTTGGTGTTGCGATAATCTAACAATGCCAAGTATGGGTCTTTGGCCTTCAGTAGGAGGCGTTTTACAGTTTGTATCATAAGCTCAGATTGTCCATTGGCTTGAGCATGATATGGACTAGTTGTAGTATGTTTGAATCCATATTGGTGTGAAAATTCTCTGAATTCCCCACAGTTGAACTGAGGGCCATTTTCAGATATCACCTCATCAGGAATTCCGTATTTAGCCATTACGCTTTTCACATGGCTTATCACGCACTTTGAAGTAAGTGTCTCTAGTTTCGAAATTTCTGGCCATTTAGAAAAATAGTCAACTGAGAGGATGTAGTGCTCACCTTTGAACTCAAACAGGTCCATCCCGATCCTTGACCATGGTCGAGTAGGTATTTCCGGTGCAATCATGGGTTCTTTCGGATTTTGGTTTTGGTGTTTAGCATATACTTCACACGATCGGATTTTTTCCTCAATGTTGCGTGTCATTCCCAACGTAAACAGCACATCTCTGGCGCGATCCTTACATTTGGTTATGCCTAGATGAGATGAGTGAATTATGTCCAACATTTCATTTTTCATAGATTTTGGTATCACAAGTTTGTGGCTTTTGAAGACGAGTCCATCAATGCACGATATCTCATCGCGAAATGTCCAATAAGGGAGTAATGCTGAGGGTACCTTATTTTTTACATCAGGCCAACCGTCGAGGACCATGTCCTGTAGCTGATTGAGCTCCTCATCTTTTGCTGTGTGATCTTGTAGACGCGCGTACATTTCTGGTGAAACTGGTAAGTATGCTGTCAGGTGTAGCTCGTTTACCTGAAGCTCGGGAACTAATGGCTCCTTGGTTTCCTTAAGAAAGGAACGACTGAGATGATCGGCAATAAACATCTCCTTGCCAGGTTTATAAACGACGTTGATATCATAGTTTTGTATAGCTAATAACAGTCTCTGTAGCCTCGGGGGCGTTTGTAGTATGGTTTTTTTGAATATTGACTCCAAGGGTTTGTGGTCAGATTCAACAGTGATCTGTTGTGCGTAAACATACTCGTGAAATTTCTGACAGCCATATAAAATAGCGAGTGTCTCTTTCTCTATCTGCGAATACCGTTGTTGTGTCTCCGTCAAGGCGCGAGAGGCATACGCAACGGGTTTGCTGTCTTAAGCTTGCACAAGTACAGCTCCTAATCCTTTACTACTTGCATCAACGGATAGTGTTATCGGCTTACTACTGTCATAGTACTGCAGCAGCGGTGTTGACGAAGCCATCTCGATGAGCTTGTTGAAACAACTGTCCTGCTCAGGACCCCAGTGCCATTCAGTGTCTTTTTCTAAAAAGTACACGGATTGGGCTGCTCACTTCAGATAACCTTGGCATGAATTTCGCAAGATATTGTATAAACCCCATGAATGTTTGCAGTTCTTTCACATTGGTGGGTTTCTCCATACTCTTGACAGCACGGACTTTCTCCGGGTTTGGCATAAGACCATCTTTAGTTAACAAATGTCCTATGTAGGTCACTTCCGCCTTACTTATTTCACATTTGTCAGCCCCTAACTTAACATTGTTCTCACGAACGCGTTCCAACACTTTTCTAAGACGCTGGTCATGTTCCTCCTGGGATGTGCCCCATACTAAGATGTCAACAATGATTGCCTCAGTACCGTCCAGATCTTCTATCATCTCTGATATGACTCTTTGAAATACCTCAGGTGCACTTTTAACACCATATGGTAGACGTGTGTAATGGTAACGGCCAAAGCTTAAGGGTGTGTTGAAGGTACACAACTTTGAGCTAGCCTCATCGAGCTTGATTTGCGAAAATCCTGACACTAAATCCAACTTACTGAAAACCTTTGCGCCTGGCATCTGTGACGCGACATCCTCAATGGTTTTCAAGGGATAATGTTCACGCTGAACAGCTTTGTTGAGATCACAGGGGTCAATACATAGTCTGAGTTTTCCGTTAGGTTTTAACACAGTTACTAAGGAGTTTACCCACTTGGTTGGTTTAGACTCCTTAACCACTACGCCAAGTTTTTCCATCTTGTCCAGTTCCTCCTTCACCTTTTCTCTAAGAGCAATAGGCAAGCATCGTGGAGGATGTACTACTGGAGGTACAGATTCATCAATCTTCAGGGCTCTCCAGTCAAGCAACCGAGGCCTGTAAACAGATCTGAAAATTTACTGTCTACACCATCAGGCACCTTTTTAGAAGGTGATAGGGTGTAAATCCTCTTAACTAACCCCAAATTCCTACATGTCTGAGTGCCTAACACTGCTTGAGAATCCAACGCGACTACATAAAACAGAACATCCTGGACTGGATTGTTGTTGTATGAACATGACATCTTTGTAGTACCAACACACTCAATTTGATGTTCTGAGTACGATTTCAAGGGAGTACTGCATTTTTGTAATGGTTTATTACTGAGTCTTTTGTAAAGTTTCTTTGATAAAACATTGCATTTGGCTCTTGTATCTAACTAGAAGTTCACTGGGTTGTTGTTTACATTTACAGGTTTCGAGCCATTCAGAGTCTGAACCGATTGAACCAGTTTTTATGTCATATATTTGAAGTGTTCCAATAAAAAGCTCATCATTGATATCGCTATCTTCACTATCAAAGTCAACAATGTTACAGTTCTTTGGTCTGTTTTTGGTTCTACGTACCTTCTGGTTTTTCTTTTTAGACCTGCATGCCACAGCAAAGTGATTTTTCCATCCACATTTATCACATGTTTTCAAGCACATTTTCCACACACCGGATGTTGTTGTTGCGAGTTAGAGTGACTTCCCCTTGTTCTGGGAAATTACAGACCTATAAGCTTCACTTCAATACTATGTAAAACCATGGAAAAGATCATTCGAACACATATTACCAAACACATGTCAGCCAATTCACTTTTCACAAACAAACAGTATGGATTTATGTCAGGAAGATCAACAGCATTACA